>PVKE010002631.1:0-59677 GCA_004027555.1 Craseonycteris thonglongyai | reverse complement strand
GAAAGTGAGTGCTCAACCCGCTGAGCCGTCCCGGCTTTCCCGAGACTAATATTTCTTGAGCTCAATATTCTTCTTTGTCTAAACTGGACATAATCACCATTGGCTCTCTTTCAAAGTTGAATGATACATTGCTGAGTCTTTGATCACAGCTTTATTGACATATAATTCACATATTGCACAATTCACAAATTTAAAATATAGAATTCAGTGGTGTTTAGTATATTCAAAGAATTTTGCAAACATCACCATAACCAATTTTAGAACATTGTTGTCACCTCAAAAAGAAACCTTCACAATTGTTACAGTCACTCCCCTTTTCTTCCCAACTTCTCCAGGTCCAGACAATCACTAATTTACCTTTTTTCTCTATAAAATTGTCTATGCTGAACAGTTCACATATATCATACACTATCTCTTCTGACTGGCATCTTTCACAAAGGTTCATCCATGTTTTTGTGGTTCATCCATGTTGTAGCATGTATCAACGCCCCATTTCTTTTTTATTGCCGAATAATATTCCATTGTATGGATATACCACATTTTATTTATTTCATCAGTTGATGGAGATTTGAGTTATTTCCACTTTTTGGTTACTATGATAATAATATGCTGCTATTCATTTTATGTACTAGTTTTTGTATGGTTTATGTTTTCATTTCTCTTGGGTATATTCATAGGAGTGCAACTGTTGGATTATCTGGTAACTCTAAATTTAATCTTTTGAGGAACTGACAAACTGTTTTCAGAATAGCAATGCAATCATTCTTTAAAATTTGCAGCACTAGTTAATTCACTAATTTAGGAATTATTCATTGAAAACTTTACTCTGTTCAATTCTATGCACTAAATATTCATGATACAATGGCAAATAAAACAGAGTCACTACCATAATGAAGGTTATATATAACCTACTAGGGAAGACAGACAAAATAATAACTTTTGGGATAAGTATAATAATAGGTAAAGTACAGGAACATAGGACCAGAAAATTGAGAGATGAAACCTATTTCAATGTCTGTTAAGATCTCTCTGAGGAAGAAATGTTTTCACAGAGACTCAAGTGAAGGGATAATTGGAAGTAACTTAGCAAAAAATGGGGAAAATGTTTGATACAAAGGAACAAACTTATGTGAAACTCTCCAGGTAAGGAGAGAGCATGTTCTACTTGAAGGACTAAGAGAAATTCAATATACAGTCATACATGGTACTCAACAGCTTTGAAACTCACTGAATTTGATACTCAACACATGTTGACATGAAAATTTTGTCCCTGTACTCATTGTTTGATACGCATCATGCCTCCAGGAACCAATTAACAACGAGTACCACTGTTACTGTAAATTATAAAATATACAAAGTATAATAGGGTAGAGAAGTAGATAGGGACCACTGAAGTGTTTGTAATAGAGTAATAATACAACTAGATTTTGTTTATTAAGGAATGTACTCATGACGAGATCTGTGAATTTACCTAGCAAAGCATCAAACTTGAGGGTGATCTTGGGGACCTCTAACGCACATAGCAAAAGGAATTTTTCAGACGTGAATAAGAGCCTCAATATAAGGAGATTGTCTCAGATTATTTGGGTTGGCCTAATGTAATCGAAGTAGGAGAGTGATGTGAAGAGGGAGGAATGAGTCATGATCCAAGGAATGCAGGCAGCTTCTAAAAGCTAGAAAAGATAAGGAAACGGATTCCTCCATAAAGCGTCCAGAAGGTATCCTTCCAACACCTTGATTTTAGTTCAGTGAAACTCATTTTGGACTTCTGGCCTCCAGCACTATAAAATAATACATGTGCGCTGTTTTAAGCTAATAAAATTGTGGAAATTTGTTATAGCAGCGCTAGGAATCTAACATAGATGGCCTCAAGGATTATGAATTTTGATGAATGAGACAAATACATAACCCCATAATATTTCCCAATTTCATTTATAAGCTCTAATGATTGTGCACTATCCAATTTACTGTAACTATTCTCTTCTACAAGAATAATGACAATATTTATGAAGAATCAAAAAGTAAAGCCTTTCTGAGAGAGGGGTCTGTGCGGTGTTCTGGGTTTGCCGCATAACTTAAAGGGAAACTTTCATAATGTCTGAAGCCCTTGATGTTCTGCCAATGAAGGGGTAGGATGTCCTTAAATTCTTTGCAGCAGGAACCCAGGTAGGTGGCACCACCTTGACTTCCACATTCAAAAGGAAAAGCAATGGCATCACAAATCTACATCACAAATCTAAAGAGAACCTGGGAGGAGTTTCTGCTGCCATCTTATGCCATTGTTGCCATTGAAAATCTGCCTGATGTCAGTGTCCTGTCATCCAGGAACGCTGGCCAATGAGCGGTGCTGAAGTTTGCTGCTGACACTGAAACCCTTCCCATTGGTGGCCGCTTTCCTCCCGGGACCTTCACTAACCAGGCAGCCTTTCAGGGCACACCTTCTGGTGGTTACTGATCTGAGGGCTGACTATCAGCCTCTCACAGAGGTGTCCATGTCAACCTGCCTAGCATTGTTCTGTGTAACCCAGACTCTCCTCTGTGCTATGTGGACATTGCCATGTACAACACAAGGGAGCTCACTCAATGGGTCTGCGGTAGTGGATGCTAGCCTGGGAAGTTCTGCATAAGTGTGACACCATCCCCATGAACACTTGGGAGAGGTCATGTCTGACCTCTACTTCTACAGAGATCCTGAAGAGATTAAAAGGAGGAGCAGGCTGCTGCTGAAAAGGCTATGACCAAGGAGGCAGTTCAGGGTGAATGGACTATTCTAGCTCCCAAATTTACCACTTCTCAACTCAAGGGCACAAACTCATCTGAGAGCACAGGTGCCCTCCTGCCTATCCAGCGGTCCCCGACTGAAGACTGGAGCACTCGGACTGCCGCTGAGGGCTGGTCCAGAGCTCCCACTGCTGAGGCCACTAAATGGGTAGAAACAACCACAGGTCATAAGCTGATGTTCTACAGATTCTTAAACAGAAACTGGAAATAGGTTGACAAAAAAATAAAGTGTCTTTAAAATAATAAAACAAACAGGTAGGAAGAGAGGAAGGAAGGAAGGAAGGAAGAAAGGAAGGGAGAGTGGGAGGGAAAGTAGAAATGAAGGAGTAAAATTTAAAAGGACCGTTTGTTAAGATTGAGAAAAGCAAAAATAAAACTGTCTCAATGGACTTTCCAGCTCTTATCACATATAATAACACTGTGCAATAAAAAAATTTAAATGACAAGCAAATTTATTAAATCAGATAATACTTGAAAATATTATAGGCTTTAATGCCTCCTTTAAACATGGGGCCTAAAGGAAACGGGGTGTAGAAAAAGAACCATAGTGTATCAGGTTAGAAAACTCTGGTAGGTTTTTATGATCTAAAGTAGAAAGTAACATGATATTAATTATTGTGAGGCAGATAATTGATGAGCTGGTCAATAATAATATAGAACAAGGTTTCAACTACCATGAAAACAGGTGTCTGTTTGATGGAAAGGCAAAGTTAGACAATGTGATTGCCTTTAATTTCACAGTCTATGATTCTTCATAAAAATTTTAAAGATCAATTATGTCCCATCGATGTTAGATCCATGTCAAACTAAGTGATTTTTGTACAAATACCCTCACACATGGGTTGTTGATTGAATAACTCATCTTTATTAAATATGAACTCAAGAGATTATATTGGGAAGCAATTTACACTTTTGACTTTCTCTATGCTTTTTTAATACATCTATACTTTCTGTTTAAAGAATATGTCCTTTAAATAACAGGAGGACAAGAAATACTGCTTTTATTTTAAAGCTAAATTAAACATTTTTAGTTTAATGCAGTGATTCAGATCAGTTCATAAAATTTAGGTGATCTTATAATATTTAATCCATTTTTTCCAAATAAGAGCTTTTAATGGTGCTGCACAGCAATGGAAATTCTAGTCTCCGAGAGCTGGCTTCATTTATTTATTATACAAATATTCATATTATTACTACAGTGAAGACACAGTGTTAAGCACAGATGAGTAAAAACCAGCCTTTTATCTCAAGGCACTCATAATCTAATAGTGGAAACACACAAACAGATCATATAAACATGGATGGAAAACACAGTGATAGAGAAACGCAGCAGACGGGCACCTAACCCAGCCTGAAGGTAACAGAGAAACACCCAGGAGTCAGAAACACTTGCTACGAGCCTTAGTGACTGAGCAGGGGTTATGTAGAATCCAGCAGATGGGATTAACTCAGTAAAGACAAAAAGGAATTTAACCTACCCAGTGTGTGTAGGCAGCCACGAACAGTTGAGACTGCCCTAGGGTAGATCATTTCTCTGATTGCTACAGATCTATGTTTGATATGTCTCACAAATTATGCAATTATTAATGAGGAAAGGTTGAAGTATCATATCATAGTACACACTTGGTTAGGGGAAAAGATATTTAAAACTCTTTTTTGTTTTAATGGTACCATTTTTAATAGATCCCTCTATACCATCTAATCCACTAAAAACAGTTAATATTTAGAATCAGTTTAATATGTTCCCCAACTTCTATTGCCATTTTATTCACTGTATCCTGAGTGGCTTTATATTTAAATGTTTAGTCAAAGAGAATTCAAAGTTTTCTTTTGCTATGCTTCTTAATAATCTGAGATTAAAGACTGAAAAATAAAAATCTCTTAGAAATAATATTAAGTCTGAGAAGAACCTAGGAAAACACCCACATGCAGCCTAATACACCAACAGCATTACTAAATCTTTATTGTTCCCCAGCTCTGTATCATTCTGAGTTGTAAAGGAGTTGGAGTGTCTGCAAGAGCCACCCCCTGAAGGCAATCATATTGCTAGGAATGTACTCTTAGAGCAGACTGCAGCAATAATAAACTTACCCACACATCACTCTAACTTAAAGGAAAACTTCCCACAATAACTGGACTCAATAATCTTACCCTAAAAAATGGTAATAGTAGGTTATATAACTACCTTATGAATAAATATGTAAACAGAATAAGTAGAACTAATGATATGCCTTCCCAATTATATTCCCAATAACCTATGAAGTGAGAAAAGAAAATCACATCATTATTTTGTATTTTCTTCATTAAAGTATAAAGTACAACATTAGGAACAATGTGGTCATAGATTCTAAACCAATTATGCTTTGCAAAATCTCAAAATGTTTTCAGTTCTTTTAACCCGGCTGCCGAAAAGCTGTGAGGCAATTGGGCTATCTTAATTTTTCAGGTGTAACTTCCCTATCACAATATATTTTAAGAAAGAAAAGCACAGAAAAATGAAAAAATGAGCTATCTTTGTGATTCCAGCTGAATGTAAAATCAGCAAGTCAAAGCTCGCATTTGTATTTACATCAATTAAATATTAGCAACTGTACAGCAATCAAGTCTTTTGCTAAGGATAAAGTAAGTTGTTAAGGGTCACATAGAAATCAAGGCTTTAATATAAAAAATTTTAAAAAGTGTGGTAAATTTTATTTTGCTTATTCAGAAGCTCCCCCCCCGCACCCCCCCCAAAAAAAGTTTAATCATCTACTCTGTGTCATTCATTGAACAAGTTCCTGGGTATATAAGAACCACACAAAAAGTGTTACAAGAGAAATATTTACAAAGAATTGGTGGATATGGAGAAAGTTCTCCAGGAAATGTGGATATAGCTTCATAAATGAAGATTCTTCACAAAAGAAGAATCTAAGTTCAAATAAAGATGAAGAAGAAAATCCCTATTTCAGGGGGTAAACAGAGGCATCAAGACATGGGAAAATATGGGAGCATGCAGGGGATTCTCTCTCATCTGATGCTACTAGGGCATGAGTACATGATGAAAATAATGGGAAACAAAATATGGCAGAATCATGAGCTATATGGAGAACAAGACGCAGAAAATTATGAGTAGAAAGGCAGCTCTGGAGTTACGTGATAACCTGGGCACATGGACACACTGAAGAGGCTACAAACCTATATGGGGGAGAGGTAGTGGGAACCTTTACTAAAACAGTGGAAATGGTCCTGAGAAACATATCAGAAGCAAAATAAACAGGAATTGACAACTGAGTAGATATAGAAAGGAAGAGAAACTTACTAATATGGAAGCGTGGGAGAATGCTATTTAATAGAGAAAGGAAACACAAAGAGTAGGTTTCCAGGGAAAGATAATGACTTCAGCGTTTTCTTATGTTGGGTTTACAGGACTTCCTCACAGAAAAACTAAATGCATAATTTGGGATTGAGACTGCAGAGTCCAAGATCTGATTACAATGGAGTGTCAAATTTGTGAGAAGCTAGTCATTGAGGCCAGGGTCTTTGCCTTTTACTTCTTTTCCCCAGTGCTGTGCACACTGTCTGCCATATAGTAGGCACTCAATAAGCATGTATTGTTGTTGTTTTTATTTACCTCTTAGTCTTTATACTTTCACAATAGACAATAACCACTAGCATAACAGCTTTCCTGAATCCTTTGAGTGCTTCTAATAAATCAAGAGGCTGGATAATCTTGGGAACCTCAAACACAAGCCCAATCATGTCGCACTACATAACACCTATTTGGAAGCTCTATATTATGTGGCTCTCCCAAAGCTCACTGAATAAAAATCTGTATGCAGAAATATTCATATTTTACACACTTCCTGGATGAATCTAACATAGCCAGTTTGACCCTAGTTTTAGAATAGTCTTTTAAAAGCTTCTGATCTAGCCAACCAGCTATGTTCTGCTTAAAATAATCTCAAAATAAATCCCAGTCATTTGATTTGTAAGTTTCCAGAGATAGGAAATTTACAATCTCCCAAGTCAGCTCCCTTTAATATTGAAGTGGTTCACATTGTTGGAAAAATTTCCCTTATGTGTATGTGAAATATCTCCGTATGACTTCTACTCTTTGCTCTTTGTTACACGCAATGAGAGTATTCAGAGTAAACTGCATCTGCCTTCCACATAACAGTCTAAACACTGTAATTTTCTTGTTTCTCCTAAGTCTTCTCTTGTATTAATATCCAGAGTCTCTTTAGTCAGGCCAATGGAACAGGAGCTCTTTAGCAATAGTTAATATCAAGATCTCAGGACAATAACCACAGTGAAACAGGAGGATATAATATACTTACTGATCAAGAAAAGAGGCCACAATTTTTAAGTAATACAATCACTATTCTAAAGCTTTATTTTTATAGTTTTAATACTGTACCAAACGGAAAAAAACTAGTTTAACAAAACTACATATACATTCAATATATATGCATACTAATATCACAAAAATGAACCAATTTAAAGAACGATAAATGATGATGTTTGTTCATTTGGTTGGTTGCACAGAAATCAAATTACAGAGTCCATTAAAAATAGAATAAACTCTGGGGAATACTATCAGAATGGGGGAAATACATGCTTCCAAGGGAGGGGCAATTCCTTTTCTGATGGGTGAACTCGGGAGAAAGCAGTAAGCCTGCGTGGCACCGCACCTCTGGTCTCTTTCCTAGCTGTCTGCCTGCAGACAGGATGCATTTTTGTCTGCTCTCTGCCAGGTGACAAGGCCCTGTCTCTGTGGAATGTGGCCAGTGGTTGTCCAGCTCTCCCAGTGACGGGCTGCTAATTTTGTTTATATATGTCAGCAGTAAAGTGCTAAAATGAATGTAGCCAACGTGTCACTTCTGTCCTCCAATTGAGCCCCTATTAGTAATAAAACTGATATTCTCCCCAAGTATCTCCTTTGTATTTCCTCTCAATGTTTATGCTTGGGAGGGCAAAACAGGGTTACTTATTGGACCCCTAAAATCCATCTTCTTTTACCATCTAGGCTTCCCTTGGGTTACAAACTTCTGTGTTTGCACAATTGTAAGTATAAAGCGATCTTCCAAAGGCATAGCTCCAATCCCACCTATTCCTTGAAGCTATCCTGACCCTTCTAGACTACACAGAAATAACCTCTTCTCTGTTACTTGCTTGGAACCTTCAATTTACTCCCTGCAAAGGTTTATTTCCATTTCATATGCATAGATTGTTGGGTTGCAACCCTGGCTAAGAGCTTCCTAAGTGTAACCTGAAACTGGTCCCCATATAAAAAGGGCAGAGGAGACCCAAAAAAGAGGCAGACCACTCCAGATTGGTAGGAGGCAGATTTAACAAGGAGACTTACCTTACAAGGTTTGTCTTGGGTGACTGCAAGACAAGCAGTTTTCACACCCACCTACCAAATCTTAAAACTCTGAGTCCTTAACTGGTTTCAATCACGTACTCATTCCAGATGGTCTCAATACAACAATTCCGCCTCAAGGCTCTATCCTTGGAACAGCTTCTGAGATCAGAGCAGGCAAGTGGAATACACATTCCAAAGCACAGGAGAGGGAGTGAGGAGCCTCCAATTGCCAGGGTCCAGCTCATGGGTCAAAATGGAAGTCATATTCTTTTGACAGCCTTCCCCAACACACAGTAGACTCTCAGTTAACTGGCACCCATGAGGATTCGTAGACGTCAGGTAAATGTACCTGGCATAACTCTCAAGTAACTTGAGAGTGCCCATTTCCTGAGTTCTGGTTTACGGAGAGTCTAATATGTATGCATTTCCCACATGTGACTAAGTTTTCAGGGGAAAGAATCTGTGTTATGCTTCTTTCATCCCTTTGGCTGCTTTCTTAGTGCCATACACAGAGGAGGTAAACAATAATTGTGGATGGCCAAGCAGTCCTTCCAAGCAGTTTGGACATCCACAACTGAAATGTTGTATGGGTCACAGTGTACAAATAACTAAAGTATTCTCTTTTTCAATGTGATCCATGGCAGAATGCAAAGTCTGTGAATTCTTGCTGCTCAACAAGTCCACACTGTTACTTTAAGTCAGGTGCCAGTGTGCCCTTAAAGCATTTCTTCCATCCATTTCACATACAATTATTAATACATTCCTTCAACTCAACACACACCAAGGGCTCTGGCATCCTGTGTCATCTATTCTCATTGCATTACTGGCCAAGTCATGAAATTGTATAAGCTTGGCATAAACACCTACAGAAGGTCTCTGTTTCCAAACCTTTTTACTAAAGACCATTTGACGTGAAATAAAGCAAGCAGGTGCAGTGATGAACTCTTTCCAAAAGCAAAAAGAATATTGGCTGCTCTGAGGTCTAAATGTCATACCCATGCCATAAAAATAGAGCAAATTTGGCTCTATTGATCTTTGCGTTTTTGAAACCCAAACTATCTTCTCTGCTATAAAATCTCTGTTAGAAAATTGCCCCCTTGGGGAAGCCGGGATGGCTCAGTGGGTTAAAGCATTCACTTTGCAGCCCCAGGGACCGAGGATCGAATCCTGGCCCCAGCCCGTGTGGACCCATATGCTGAACTGGGGAGTTCCCCCCAGTTCGGTTCTCACCGGGGTGAAGACCCAGGCCCAGTTCATGCCCTGTGCAGCCCTGCACCCCCTTGGGGAATGAAACTATGTGGAAAAACCAATGGAGACTGTTCTGGGCCCTCCCCCTTCTCTCTGTCTCTGTATCTCTCTCTCTCTCTCTCTCTCTCTCTCTCTCTCTCTCTCTCTCTCTGTCAAAAACAATAAACACAAATCTTAAAAAAAAAAAAAGAAAGAAAGAAAGAAAATTGCCCCTTGAAGCAAAATGTCAAACGTTTCTGTACAGTGTGGAGCCTAGGAAGAAGTGTTAAATAATTCCTTTTTTTTTTTTTTAATTGCTCGTAATAAGTTCCCAATATTTCTTTGTTCTTTTCAGGTAGGATAATCAGACATAGAACCTTTCAGCTGAACTGCAAAGGCATCGGGATGCAGAGCATAATTTCGGACATCCAATAAAGCTGACAATACAGATTTGGGGTTAAATAATCTGGTGGAGTTAGAAACACCAGGATCTGCATGCACAGTAAACACTCAAGGACTGGAAGTAGTTTGAGGCTGATACAGGACAGAGGCTCACAGGAGCGCAGTTTACTGATCACCAAGAAATCAGGACAAGCGGAGGCCAGGGTCAGCAATGACAAAGTCTCTTCTTGGGGCTCAGAGTTTGGAAGGGAAAGGCAAACCAGCAGGGACACCGGGCTCATCTTAACCACTTAGGCTAGTTGAAGCCAGCCTGAAATATCAAAATGAACATTTACATAGCAATACTTCCATATTTCATGTCAATAGTAACTTGGCTAAAAGTCAGGTTCTGATGTGAGCTCTGGAACAGGGCCTAGGAATCTGCACTTCTAAGTCGATGCTGACACTGCAGACCACACACTGAATAACACCTAGGTGCGGGATACTGCTTTATGCTCTTCATATATGTTTACACATTTCAATCTAATTATAGGTGCTCCGCTGACTTAACCACCAAGTTGCATGTTTTTGTCAAGGCTCTACCTGGGTACTGCTGCTCCACATCCCTGAGTAGAAGAATTAGTGCTAAACCAAATCTGGATGCGCCAGCAAAGATAAATCATTGTAACCATCACTCTAGTGTCCAACTTAACCTAACAGGAAGAGAAAGTCACTAATAATATTCACATGGCTGAATGGGAGTCACATGATCTGCAGTGTGCTGGCTATAGGCTTGTTGCATAAAATGGTGTGTGTTGCATATACTTTCTTCCATTGTTTATTTATCATTGCTACTTGAATTTGTCCATGAAAATTTAAAAGAGCCAATTAACACAGTGAACAATACACATGGATTTGCTTTCATTTTTTTTTTCCCCACCAGAGAATCAGCTCAACTTCCTCCTTATGACTTTCTATCTTACCAGTCTCTGTGCTTGTAAAGTTTTGTAAGGTAGAGGAATACTAGCATCTCCTGTGAATTAAAATAACTAAAAAACAAAAAAAAAAAACGGATATAAAAGGACCTCTGGGCCTGGTGCCTGGCTGCTCCAGGCAACGAAAGATTTGAATTCTATTGAAGTGCAGTCTATGGTGGTTTGAGGCTTCCACAGCAAGGAAGAGAATGTCAGGCTGGCTGCCTGGGAGCACAGCAGTTCCGAGACTTCGCACGGGTTCCCAGAAGCTCCCGTCTTTAGCAGCAGCTACAGCCACAGGCCACGCAAGGGCTCTGTCTCTGGAGCGACAAGCCTCGTAGGGAGGTTTAGCTTGCTCCAGGCACTCCCAAATTTGCCCAGAGAGGTTTGTCTTGTTACCATAGGTAGAAAGAATAGGGCCACAGGGAGAGAGGGAGGAGGAAGAGGAGGTGCTGGAGCTAAGGAAAGAGGAGATAAGGTCATTCTTTAAGAAAAGGTGCAGCTATAGCTAATTGTAATGAATTACGATACTTTTTTTTTAATTGTGTAATTCATTGGGGTGACATTGGTTGGTAACAATGACATAGTTTCTAGGTGTAGAACTCCACATTACACCTTCTGTGCATTGTATTATGTGTTCACTGCGCAGAATCAGCTCTCTTTCCATCACCATATAATTGATGCCTCCTCCCTGCTCCCCCTACCCGACTCTCCCACCCACCTTTCCCTTACCCTCAGGTAACCACTAAATTATTCACTGTGTCCATGCGTTTTTGTGTCTTTGTTCCTTTCAGTTTTATATTCCACCTATACGTGAGGTCATATGTTTCTTGATTCTTTCAGTCTGACTTATTTCGCTAAATCTGATATGGTATGTAGACAGAAATGAGCAGGAGAAGGAGGGAACCAGCCCCAGTTAGGAGGCCCATTAACATCTGCTTCTAAGTCAAGAAGATAAGTCCTCAGAAACTGCAGGAGAAGAGAAACGTCTCACTTATTTAAATATACATCATGCTTCTCAGGACCATATTATTATACTTTCGCTTCTTTCATATAAATCACAGGACAGGTAGAGGGGGAGACAATTCTACCTATAGAAATAAAAACCCGCGTGCAATATGAGGAGATGCTGCTTCCCTCTTTCAAATCAGCCCATTCCATGTCTGAGTGTACTTTCTTTACTAATAAAACTTCTTGCTCTCCTGTGTCTGTGCAAAACCCTGTCTCTTGACTGAATTCTTTCCTTCTAGAAGCCAAGAACCGGGGAAACCGTCATTCCCAGTGACATTAGCATTGCAAGCAGAGAATTATCTCTGTTCCCTGTGACCCCATGACAGTGCCTACAGGGGAATCCCACCTCCCCATGGGAAGGAGTGGTCAGCGAGACACACCTGAGAACACCTGCCACACTACTCCTAGATCTTTAATACTTCATACCCTCATTTAAATAAAATCCTAAGCTTCTTTGTTCTTCAGGACAGCTGCCCTCCTCCTGGTCTGCCCACGATGATTATTTTAGGAGTGTACTCTTTTTCTTCACTTTAATAAATCCACTGCTTGTTTGCCTTTGTTCATGTGGCTTATTTGTATGTCCTCGAATGCCTGTCTGTGGTGATACAAAAACCTTTGTTCTTTGGTAACACTCGCAGCCAAACATACGTGTGGAAGCAGAGGGACCGAGTAGGGCAGTGAGACATAGAGAAATGACACTGTACTACTCTGCAGAGGAAGCATCAGAAAAGAATCGAATATTTTCTTATAAACAGGTGGAGACAAAAATTGCTCCCCTTCCTCTTAAGTGAAAATACTTCCCCTCTTTAATATTTATGGAAAATTTTATGGTAATTGTATTAATGCATCTTGGGCACAAAGTAATAATGTGAAATAGGCAGGAAGTTTAAGTGTGGAAAAAAGCATCTACTTCAGTCAGTGTTAGCGACAGGCTAATATGTAGTGATTTGCCTTTTACTGTCATGGCATCAACTGAATAAAAAGGAAGCAACTTTCTTCTCACAATATATTTTTTAAAGATATATTTGAATTTTGAGGTAAATTAAACCATTATGTGTACATTACATCATCCTATGAAGTATACTATAATGCTTAGAGAATATCCAATTTACATCTCTCCCAAATGTTAACATAAAGTGATCTTTAGTTACTTATAATTGATTCTTTTAGAATAAGTGGACGTAAATATATATGCATCTTTGGATAATATTTTATAAATATTTCCCAATTAGCTGAAAGTTTAAAATGCAATAAGAGTGTTTACATGGTTTTCTCTTTAGATTTTATTTTAAATCATTAACCAATATTACAGGATAGGAAATATTTAATTCACAAATCAATTCAGATGTGTATAGAAACTGTAATTTCTTAATTGGTTTATAATTAATAAGCCTTTCTCTCAAGCTGGTTAACCAGGAAAAAATAACCTGCATGTCCAATCTCTTTATTTGAGGTTGGACACTATAGTTTAAATAGTACCTCTAGGGGAAGCCGGGATGGCTCAGCGGGTTGAATGCTCGCTTTGTAGCTCCGGAGCCTGAGAATTGAATCCTGGCTCCGGCCCAGGCGGACCCATATGCTGAACTGGGGTGTGCTTCCCGAACGCGGTGAGGCCCCCAGTTCATTTCTTGCCGGGACCTATGCGGGAGGCTCCTGGCCCCGTTCCTCCCCTGCGCAGCCCTGTGCCCACCTGTGAAGTTACACTATATGGAAAACTAATGTCAACTATGGAGACTGCTCTGGGCCCTCCCACTTCTCTCTGTCTCTCTGTCTGTCACTCTTTCTGCCAAAAAACAATAAAAATAAATATTTAAAAAAATAGTACCTTGAAGCATTACCCAGTCTCTCTTGGATAAAAGTGCTTCTCAGAAGCTCCCCTCTTTCTGCTTCTCCCCAAGAGTTTGCCTCTAGGTGTTTAGGGGTGAAGCGGGACATGGAGTTTTGGGGCTAGTTGTGGTCCTTGGATCCACACTAAATCCTACTCTGGTACCTCTGGTGTCAAGGACAGCATCCCTTGTCTGACAGAAGATTATTGGCACTTCTGTCCTTTAAAGCTGACTCTATAACAAGTACAAGTTACAGTTTATTTTCTCTAGGTCCAGGCCTGGTAGTTTTCCCCAAGTGACTTGGCGCCACTGTAGTTGGCACTGGTGGTACAGACTCCTTTGAGGTCTAAACTGTACTTCCCAGTCATTGTGCTAAGTGAAATAAGCCAGCACAGAAAGACAAATACTGCATGGTCCCTCTTATATGAGGTGTGTGTGAGATGTTACAAAATATGTATTGGGCTCTTCCCCTAGTTCCTGGAACAGAGCTCCTGAACCCCTATTAATGTCCTGGGTGACAGGAGCATCTTTTATTCCAATGAAACAACTCTTGATGGGCTCCTGAAAGCTCCTGGGTGAGGGCTGGTTGACCAGAAAGAATAAGCCATGATTAGACACTGATAACTTACTGCCCTACTCCCACATTCTCTTGAGAAGGGAGAAGGGCTGAAAATGGAGTTATTGATCAATCATGCCTATGTAATGAAATCACATAAAAATTCCAAACACATGGGGTTCAGAGAGCTTCCGGGAAGGGTGAGATCCCCCAACATAATGGGAACAGAAGCTCCTGCATTCGGGAGTCCCCTGGACCTCACTCTATGTATCTCTCCATATGGCTATTCATCTATATTCTTTATAGTATCTTTTAATAAACTAGTGACTGGAAGTAAACATTTACCTGAACATTCTGCCAGCACCTCTAGCAAATTTATTGAACCCAAAGAGAGAGGGTGTTATGGGAACCTCTGATTTGTAAGTAAGTAAGACAAAAGTTGAGGGTAACCTGGGGTCCTACTTCTTGCCTGTAACCTGTAGGATCTGCTGCTCTCTCTACCTAGATAGTGTCAGGATTGAGTCACATTGCAGGACAGCCAGCTGGTGTCACAAAGAATTATTTGAAAGGGGAAAATCCACACACATTTGGTGGTCAGAAATGTCAGAAGTAAAGTGTTCTACGTGAGTAGCAAAAGAGATACACAGGTAGAAAAATAATTTTTTCTAATACAGTATTTAAAATAATTAAATTCATCAAAGCAGAGAATACAGTAGTGGTTGCCAGAGGGTGGTAGAAATGAGAATACGATGGGTATAAAGTTTCAGCTATGCAAGATGAATAAGTTCTAGAGATCTGCTATACAACATAGTGCCTATAATACCATGTTTCCCCGAAAGTAAGACATTCCCCAAAAATAAGACCTACTTACAGTTTTGCCTCTTGCTGAAATATAAGGCATACCTCCCAAAATAAGACCTAGTGCATCTTTGGGAGCAAAAATTAATATAAGACACTGTCTTATTTTCGGGG
Organism: Craseonycteris thonglongyai; assembly: GCA_004027555.1. NCBI lineage: Eukaryota > Metazoa > Chordata > Mammalia > Chiroptera > Craseonycteridae > Craseonycteris > Craseonycteris thonglongyai. Next base: position 44,605 of record PVKE010002631.1, on the reverse strand, counting down.
AAACAAGGTAGTTAACAATACCGTTAACAATACAGTTAACATTTGTTTAGGGGTGATCCCATTAAATGTTCTTACCACACACACAATCAAAGAAACAAACAGACCAACAAACAAACATACAAGGGATACATATGCTGAACTGCAGTGCAACTGGTGACTGCTGAGATGGTTCAGTGGCAAAGATTCTTGCCTCTCATGGGGGAGGCCCCCAGTTCAGTTGTGCAGCCCCATGTTCACCTGTGTGGACTGGGGCTATGTCGCAACTAATGGTGTGGAGTTGTGGAGGCTGCTCTGGGCCTTCCCTCCTTCTCTCTCTCTCTCTTTCTCTGTTTCACCTTCTATCAAAAAACAATAAAATAAATCTTTAAAAAAATAAAAATAGGGAAAGCTGGGATGGCTCAGGGGGTAAAGCGCTCACTTTGGAGCCCCGAGGACTGAGGATCGAATTCCAGCCCCGGCCCATGCGGACCTATATGCTGAATTGGGGTGTGCTCCCAGTTCAGTTCTTGCCGGGACCTATGTGGGAGGCTCCAGCCCAGTTCCTGCCCTGCGCAGCCCTGTGCCCACCTGTGGAGTGAAACTATATGGAAAACTAATGTCAACTATGGAGACTGCTCTGGGCCCTCCCCCTTGTCTCTGTCTCTCTCTGTCTCTGTTTCTCTCTGTCAAAAATCAATAAAATAAATAAATAAAAATATAGGGGAAGCCAGGATGGCTCAGTGGATTGAGCGCTCACTTTGCAGCGCCAGGGACCGAGGATCAAATCCCAGCCCCAGCCCATGCGGACCCATGTGCTGAACTGGGGCATTCCCCCAGTTCGGTTCTCTTTCTCTCTGTGTACCTCTCTCTCTGTCTCTCTCTCTCTCTCTCTCTCTCTCTCTCTCTCTCTCTCTCTCTCTCTCTCTCTCTCTCTCTCTCTCTCTCTCTCTCTCTCTCTCTCTCGGTCAAAAATAAGTAAATAAATTAAAATATATTTTAAAATAAATAAATAAAAATATACCGGTAAAAGAAAGATCACAAGAAAGGAAAGTTGTTTTCAGAGAAAAAAAATATAGACTTTGTCTTCAGGGGCTTACCTTTTATATGTAACAAAATTAATTTAAACAGGAGTCTTCCAATCCCATCCAAAAAAAAGCCATAGGAAAGGGGGCTGCTGAGAATTAACTGCCTTCCCCTAGTCCTCTGCTATAGAATGAATTGTGCCCGCCCCAATTCAAAATTCATACGTTGAAATACGAACCCTTAATATAACAGTATTAGAAGGTAGGGTCTTTGGGAGGCTATTAGATTATGAAGGTAGAACCCTCATGAATGTGATTAGTGTCTTTACAAAGGAGATTCTAGAGAGCTCACTCCCTTCCTCCACACTCTGAGGACACAGTGAGAAGATAGCCGTCTATGAATAAGGAAGTAGATTCCTACCAGGCACTAAATCTGCCCTCACCTTAATTTAGGAATTTCCAGCCTCCAAACTCTGAAAAATACAAGTAAAACCCTGTTGTTTCTAAGCCAGCCAGTCTATGGCATTCTATTACCACAGCCTGAAAGGACCAAGACAGCCTCCCCGGGCTGAGTCTCTGGCAAAAGCTATGACAATGAAGCTCCTCCGCTCCATGTCCAGCCAGAGTGGACTGAGGCAGCACTCATTTGCTTTCTTTTCATTATAGGCACTGTTCCCCCAGTTGTGTGAAACAGTAGGACCAAGACCATGCAAGCAACGAAATTCTCAATGTTCCTTGTAGAATGACTCTTTTCTGAAGCTTTGTCATTGTGGTGGTTTTCTAAGCAAAAACCACAGAAGAAAATATATGTATAATCATAAAATTGAATAATTAGAAGCTTCTGATTTGTCTGGAATAGCCAATCACCTAAGCTGTTGAAAAATGTAATAGAGACTGCTACAGCCCATAATATCATTTTCTCTTCTTTGGGGCACTCAGCTAAACTACACTTTCAAATCTCCTGAAGTTAGGCTAAGACTATGAAACTTGTATCTGGCCAACAGAATGGTGGGAGAAATATATGCTACTTCTATGCCTGAATCATAAACATATCCCATCCAAGACTACTCTAGCAGTCAGCAAACTACACCCAAGTGGCTAAACCCAACCCACCATACAGTGAAGTTTTATTAGAACAAACCTGCAGTTAAAGCTGCTTTTCTGTTATAATGATTTGAGTAACTGCAAAAAAACAAAAACAAAACAAAATAGAGAAAGAAAAAAAAAAACAAAGAAAAAACAACCATGTGACTTAAGAAACCAAAATATTAACTTATCCAGCTTTTTACAAAAAAAGTTAGCCAACCCTGTACTAGTCCCTCTCTCTTCTATGTGATAACCTTAGAGGTCATACTTGAAGGTGTTTATCTCACAATATGAAGGAAGTCTGAACTCTTGAATCACTGCATATACCAAAGCTCCTTGACTCAGAGAACATGGAGAAGGAGAACATAAATGACTCTTAGACCTTCATCACCTCATTACTGTGTAGCAGCTGTAGCTAGAAAAAGCACAATATCACTTTCAATGGAACTAAGTGACTCTTCTGAAAGAGAGAGCAGGACACCAATAACAGGTTAGCCCTGACAATGAGTTCTCAACAGGACTACTGTGTCTTGATGAGGAGAACAAACTTCCTTCTATAATCCGGTGCCAGGAAAATCAGAAGGGTGAAACAAACCCGTCAAGAGGATGAGCACATTTCAGATTTTAAGTTGTCCCTTCTCGAGTGGTTTGGCAAACAAAACAAAATAAAAACAGGAAAGATGGCAAAACAAACCTGAAATTGTGCAATCCAAAAAAGAAGGAAGAGGTTCCAGATGCTCCACAGCCTTTACTACTGAAGCCTAGTAAATTATTTACAAACTGTCTCCAGGCCTCATGTTTAGCAGGCATGGTAGTACATGTTATGTACACATCATTATCTTTGAATTGCAGTATAAAGGCTAATCTAAGGATATTGGTTTCTAACCAGAATTGTACTTGTAAAATGTACATTGAATGTTTATCCTGTCTACAAATGTTCTTATAGAAAATTTCTTTAAAATGTATTGTTTTGTACAGAATAATATAAATAAAAATAATATCATACTTGGCAAGGTTTGGTGGTTCAGAAGATACCACTTATTATCTTTCAGTCTTACCAGGAGATTGGTCAGCAAATTATGACAACTCAAAAACAAGCAAACAAACAAACAAAAAAGAACAAGTAAATAAACAAACACTTTATACCGAAGCATTCCTCATTGTCACCCTCACCCCATACAAGCATCAGCTCCCAGTTATATGGGGAAAGAAGGGATGAATTTGCTGGAAGCCTTTCATGTACCTTCTGTTCCACAGTCTCTGTCACCATCAGTGGCTGCCCCTGACACTTAGAGCACCAGAGTGGACCTTAGACCCCTCAGGCCGAGGTTGTTCCTTTGTTGTATCTCTGGAAAGCTGATGTGGGGCAAGTCACTTTCCCCTTTACTCTCACTTAATTCTATCTTTTTTAAAGATTTATTTTTATTATTTTTGTTTGTTTGTTTTGTTTTTTGACAGAGAGACAGAGAACGACAGAGAGAAGAGGGAGGTCCCAGAACAGTCTCCATAGTTGCTCATCATCAGTTTTCCACATCTCTCCATTCCACAGCTGGGGTCAGGGCTGTGCAGGGCAGGAAAAGGGTCAGGGTCTCACCCCAGTGAGAACAAAACTGGGGGCACTCCCCAGTGCAGCATATGTGTCCGCATGGGCTCGGGGCCAGGACTTAATTCTCAGACTCTGGGGTTGCAGGATGTGCGCTCAACCCACTGAGCCATCCCGGCTTCCCCACTTAATTCTTAACAAGACTGCCACAACTGTGCAGGAGCATTCAGCCTTACTCAAAGAGTGAAGAAATGAAAGAGACTTATATATAAGGGGAAACTGAACTCTACAGTAAAAAGGGCTTTTCTCAGCATCCAAAAGAAAAACATCCAGAGAAATAAACCTTCCCAGGAATACTTGCATAGTCACAACTGTTTTGAAACCAGATTCATCTCTTTCTCCCAAGCAGTGCATTTCCCCAAATCAGATTAATGTGGCCTAGAATAAAATCTTGGAAAGTCTCAGCTGTACAGTCAGTGGTGGTATTTGGTGTTCTGCATCTGAAAATCAGGTTTTAAGAATGAGGTATAAGCTTGACACTCCACAGTCCTCTAGGACAAAGAGGACACCTTAAGCCTTTCACCTTTGAAATTTTCTCCACCAAGTGACTTTCAACAATAGCTTTTATTTTCCCAACCACTGAAATATATTGCTCACCTACACACAAAAAATACATATACAGTCACAGACAGAGACATCTTCACAAGACAAGGACTAAATCTCTGAAAAGGTATATTCTACACAATAGTAACTTTTCCTTCCTTTTTAAAAAAACTTCCCTCTGATACCAAATTGTGTTTGCTCAGACCTCCAAAGAATATAAAGTAGCCGTGATTCAGCTATCCTCTTAATAGCTGCTCCCTAAATACCACAATGACAAGCCCTGGGTCACTTTCCAAGTTCGGCTGCAGCTGCGCCTGATTCACCTTCCCTGGCCTTCCAATTAGAAGACCCACGAAAACAGAAAAAGACCCGAGTTGTAACAATTTAAGAAAACCATGAAAAAGGAAATTCTCCAATTTGGGAAAATAATTTACCTCTAAATACAAAGCAGATGAATGGATCTGAGGAACGATTAGCACCTGAGTCATGTCTAAAGCACTTCAACAGGTAAAGATAAGTGGGTAAAGATTTCCACACACCCCTTTTATACATTTGAAACTGCAATTACATCCCAGATAGCCGACAGTTGCTCCTCCTTGCCACCCCATTCTACAAAAAAGCTCTTTACCCAAAGGAGATTTTATATCAGTGTCTCTTGTATCCATCCAGGCCATAGCTCCCAGTTATACCAATAGGGCAGCAGCATAGCATATCCTCAGCTGTGACACTCAAAGAACAGCTCTGGTGGCCAAGAGCCATAATTCACTGTATTGATTTGACAATTGTGATGAAGGCCATATAGTTTAGTGGTGAAGATTATGAACACGACAGTCAGATAGACGTGAGTTCTATTCCTACTGATTAGCTGTATGACACTCGAAAAATAATTTAAAGATTTATTTTATTGATTTTTGACAGAGAGAAACAGAGACAGAGAGAGACAGAGAGAAGGAGGAGGGCCCAGAGCAGTCTCCATAGTTGACATTAGTTTTTCATATAGTTGGAAAATAATTTAAACTGCTTGAGTCTCTGTTATTCTTACTTTCTTTGCAAAATTGGAATAAATACATCATGTGATTGTTTTGAAGATAAAATAAGTCAAGAATTTGTCACAGTGTCTGGAGTATGATAAGCACTTAATAAACAGTATTCAAGAGTAGGCAGATTCATGAACTAGTATAGAACACAGGGTCAGAAGCCTGAGCTTCCCTTCCAACTAGGTGTGATTAGGTTCAGGTAGGTGTGACTAAGTTCTGGTCAGTTAGACATGAGCAGAAATAATGTGAACAGCATTTGGAACAAGTACTGGAAGAGAGGTGTCCTCTTTTCCTTTTTCTTTCCACTGGATGAAATGTAGACATGGTAGTGAAACATTCGGGACAATACAAATTTGGGCATACCGCTCCAACTTAGCTATTTACTTTCTAGGCCTGATCCACAGTTGTCATTCTGAGACCACCTGTGATTTTCTCTTTAGTTGACTCTTTTTGTTCCCAGATCTCAGGACCTTCCCTAGTTCATTCCTTCCTTTTGCTTCATTAAAGAAGAGTACGTGAAAGGTAAACCTTTTATGTCCCTGCATGTCTAAAAATGTATGTTCTCTTCACGTTCAGTAATAGCATGGCTAGGTATAGAAGTTTAGATAGTAATTCATTTCTGTCTGATTTTTTAACATTATGCTCTACTGCTTTCCAGAATCCAATATTTCCCTTGAAAAGTCTGACATATTCATTTAACTTAGTATCCAATAGTCCTCTCCCATTTGAAGGGTCATGTCATTCTTTAGCTGTGAAAAACTATAAGCATTTATTCCTTCTAAAACTTTCTTTGTTGAGTTTTTCTATTCTCTTTTTCTGGAAGACCTATTGTCACATGCTGAAATTTCTGAAATTCTCTATGTCTCTGAATTTGAGCTCATATATTCTCTTTATTGTTTTCTTACTATATGTTATATTTCTTGGGCGTTTTCTTTCAACTTTTCTATTGAAATTTTATACTGATTATCATAGCTATATTTACCAAGAATTCTTAGTCTGTAAGCATTCTTTTCCATTGTATATAGTGTTTTCTTAAATCACCAAAATCACGCCAAACTCTATAAAGTTTACTTATCTTACTATTTCTTGAAATAATTCTCTGTGGGATGAGGAATAACTATTACTTTACAGATAAAAAAAGCTTAGCAAAACTACATTAAATTTTTAAGATCATAAAAAAATTAGAATCTAAGTGATAGAATTAGAATAACCCTTCAAGTACACTGATTTTAAAATTAATAATTTCAGTGATTACATTATTATACCTTCATAGGTTGAGTAATAAGATCCCAAACATTTCCACATCCTAATACCTGGAAACTTTGAATATGTTATCTTACATGGCAAAAAGGGCATTGTAGGTGTGATGGAGTTAAAGGATCTTGAGATGGAAAGATTATCCTGGATTATACAGGTGCACTCAATGTAATCACAATCCTTAAAAGACGAAAGAGAGGGGCAGAAGTGTCTGAGAAGAAGCAAAGGTCAAAGTGATATGACCGCTGGCTTTGAAAATAGAGAAAGGGGCTGTAAGCCAAGGAATGCAGGCAGCTTCTAGGACAGTGATGTCCTACCTTTTGGCTTCCCTGGGCGGCATTAGAAGAAGAATTGTCTTAGATCACACATAATATACGCTTGTCCAATCTGCGACTCTTTGAATGCAGCCCAACACAAATTTGTAAACTTTCTTAAAACATTATGAGATGGCTTTTTTCTCTTAGGCACTAGCTTTGTAGTAATTTGTTACAGCATAATAGGAAACTAAAGTGTCGATCTTGCACATTTGGATTAGATTTATTCCTATATCTTCTAAGCTTTTTTACTATTTTAAAGAACATCTTTCCATCAATTGCATTTTTAAATAAAGGCTCATAGAAGTATATTGTTTCTTGTATGTTGATTGAATGTCAGGTCACCTCCATTAATACTTTTGGAAGCCCTAATACTTTTTGGTTAAAATTTTGATAGAAAATTATAATGTCTGAAATTACACATAATTTTTAAATTATAATACTCATGCTTTTTCTTTGTGTCTTAGATCTACTTATTGATAAAGTCTTATTCTATTCATTGGCTAAGATCACTTGTACAATACTAACAGTTATAATTTCTGATTTTAATGACAGTACTCATCGTGTTTCAAATTTAAATCTATTTAATGGACTTACTAATATATTATTAAAGCTATTTGTGCTTATATTCAGAAATAAAACAGGTCTGTGTTTCTCTTTTTGTGGTATCCATTCTCAGTTTTTTTATTAATATATAATTCTTGCAGAATTGGAAAGCCTTCCACTTTTTCTATACTTCAAAACAGTTTACATAAATGGTTTACTTACTTTTAATTGAAATTGCTCTTAAATTCTTCTGGGCCAGGTACTTTCTACATGGACAAAGTCCTGACTACTTTAACAACATCTCTATGAATAAATATTTCTAATAAGAGTTATCAACTGTTATCATTTCAGTTGGGTAGCATATTTTCTCAGAAAATACTCCATTTCATATAGATTTTCATACTTCTTAGCATAACATTGTACCTAATGGTGACTGAATAGTACAGGAAAAAAATCCCAACTTTTTGCCTATTTAATCTGATTTGAAAATGAACTTTTAGTTTAACTAAGCATAAAACAGTCTCTTGTTACTGTAATCACCAAAGATAGGAGAATTAACATTTTGCTTACATCACATAGTCTGATCCAAAATTGCTAAATTTACTATAACCAGTTTACAGTAAAAATATTTGAAGAAGAAATTTAATAATTAAAAACAAAAATAACATATTTAAAAGAATTTTCTCAGAACTACTAATTTGTAATGCAAACAAGAATATCAAGAATATTTAGAAATATTTTGCAGAAGGAAAGACACACCGATTTTTACTTTAAAGTGAAAGGTATATCTTTTCCAAGCAACATTTTTATATGTACTAGTATATATACTAAACACTAGTAATACAAGTTCCACATTGAGATCTAACCCTACATGTCTTCATATAGCATCTAGTTTTTGAGGTCATGCTTTCTAAACTATGAGCATCTTGATGTCAAGGAATTTCCCAATACTTAGAAAGGTATCTAGAACATAAGAATTTGGATTGAAAGTTAAACAAACAAACAAACAAAAAAGTATGGAGATCATAAGCAGCATTTATTTATTATTTCACAATTACTTTTTTTAAGACTTATTTTATTGTTTTTGACAGAGACAGAGAGAGACAGAGAGGAGGGGGAGGGCCAGAGCAGTGCCCATAATTGTACGTCATCAGTTTTCGACATGGTTTTGTTCTACACAGGTGGGCAGGGTCTGCGCAGGGTGGGAACTGGACTGGTGGCCTCCCGCATGGGAGGCATGCCCCCTAGAGCCAGGAGCTGAACCAAGGTGGAGTGGGGGGTGAGAACCAAACTGGGGCCTCCCACGTGAGCACTTAATTCGTTGAGCCACCCTATTTCTTTGAAATACACATTCAAAGGAAACTTAATCTAAATATATTTTGCAATTTTAAAATTCACTTATAATTCAGAGAATTAATTTTCTTTCTTTGAGAAATTCTAAGAACCAGAGAATGTGATTTTTGTCGATTTAAATGGGTCAAGATGCCACATATACTTATATCCAATACTGCTTTTTACAATTATATTTATTAATTATTCTAGTCTTAACATTCAATACACTTCACATGACCACCAACGAGTCACAAGTGTGAAACACCTGCATATACATGTATGTAAGTATACATATATGAATGCTTTGGAAATAAAAGTCATGCTTTGTTCACCATTTTTATCCCTAGTGCCAGTACCCTTCCTGGTACAACAAAATGAAGACTAGAGGAAAATGCAGATATGGAAGGCAAACAGCAGAAGGGCATGAAGATAAAACTAAGTAATAAATGCTCAATTAATATTTAATAAATGCAAAAATAAATGAATGCAAAAAATCCCAAGAAAAAATGGAATGAACTGGAAGTCTAGGTTTTGGGTATTGACTATCATGGGAATTTTATTAACCAATGAAATGAATGACTTTTTACAATATTGCTAGACAAATGTTCAACTCTTTTGTTTTTCATGTTTGATTTTGTAAAGACCTATGAAATATACTACTTGACAAGGAATTAAAAGTTATTGCAAAAAGAAATATCTGAATCTTAAAACACTAGCAAAATAAAACTTCATGCTGTTTTAACTAAGACTGAGGAAAGAGATCTCATAAAGCTTTTACTTTTGTGTCTCAGACTCTGCAAGCTTCAAAAACTCATGTAAACTTGAGGAGTGAGTACTCAGAATTAAGAGAGATTTTTTTTTTTTTATTGGAACTTAGAAAGTATGTTTTATTCATTCCCATGATTCCTTGGAAACATTTTGGGAACTTTCATTTTTTTCTTTAAAGAACATGAAAATGTGTAAGTTAAATTATAAGTTGTTTGTGATACGTGCCAGATCGAGAGAGGACTCCCCCAAATATGGTCTTTTGTTCTATTTATTGAAATGATACCTTTGATTAATTCAAATGCATATCTAAATAAAGAATTCTATAAAAGCTAAGTTTAAATGAGATTATGTTTTATGTTTTGCTCCTTTATAGTGATTGAAATTATCAGGATGAGCCTCCTTTGAGCAAAGTGAACCTCTTTTAAAAGGCCACTTTAACAACCACCACCAATACTGTATATAGTTGTTTTTTGTGAATACATTTTCTTATGATTTTTCTTTTTTTATTGTTCTTGTTTATTTTTATTTGTTTAAGTATATGTAGTTGATATACAATATTACCAATATATTGTTTAGAGGTGGTTTCTGTCTAGTGTAAAACTGGTCTGACTCAGTAAATGCTTTTGAAATGTGTGACTGGTATTATACAATCATGAATAAAACACATACAGTTTTTTTTTAATCATCTCCTCTGAAATAGCTGGGGGTAGATTATCTCTGATTTCATTAGGCACGCAACAGTATCTCATCAGAGGCATTAAGCAGGGAGGGAGAATCAGGAAAAGAGATTGGAGCCAGGCAAACACAGAGTAGCTGGAGATGAAGCATACTGGGATGATGCCTGGGTCCAGCTATACTCAATGACAACAATCCCTGGAATCTTTACTTCTCTCCTCTCGACCCCCATCCTCTCCAACAATAATCAGCCAATGTAAGAATGTTCAAAAATGTGGAAAAATTTTATAAGAGTTTACTTGAGCCAACCCGATGACAACTGCTGGGAAGCAAAATCTCAAATGTTCTGGGGAATGACAGTTTGCAGTTTCTTTTACATATTTGGAATTAAGAAAGGAATTTAAGGAAGATTGCATGAAGGTGGAAAAAAACTAGGTGGAGGTTGGATTAAAGATAGTTACAAGACTATGTGCTTTCTTGAGGGTGATTATGCTTCCCAGGGGTGTGGAAAAGAGGATTACTGCTGGCATTTCATACTTGTGTTAACCTAAATACACAAATAATGGACTGTACTTTCTTAAAAGCCTTTTATTAAAAGAGGTATAGGCCTGGGAGCTGACTGCCTACTGTGACCTACCCAGTTAGGAATTCATGATCAGATTATCCAATGAGCTTACTTTCAGTTATATTTATTACAGAGCCCCTTTTTTGTCCATAATCTGATTTCTAAACTTCCCTGGGGAAGTAGGACTTCCCTTAATTCTTACTGAACTTTTACATCAGCTAATCCAAAGCTTTGTCAGAGTTGCACTTGTATGAAAATGGTCCATTTTTCATCTTCTGAGCCCCTGTTACTTTAAAAATAAAAAATAAAAACCTGGCTCAAGAAGAAAGGGACTCAAGATAAACAATAGGCATCGATTGAGAGGAGATTGGGATTTATAATTTGCTCCTTTTTGTGTTATGACTCATATGCTGAAAAATTGAGATAGTTCAGCCCCACTGTGCAGTCAGATAAAACATGAGACTGCAAAGCTTTAATATGAGCTATTGCACTAGATTCTGTCCTTGCCATGCTAAATTGAAACTGTATCTCTCTCTCTCTCTCTCTCTCTCTCTCTCTCTCTCTCTCTCTCTCTCTCTCTTTCTCCTCTCTCTCTCTCTCTCTCTCTCCTCTCTCATAGCGTCTGTCTTAGTCTGTTCAAACTACCGTAACAAAATACCATAGTATGAGTAGCTTTAACAGTGGGAAATTTATTTCTCACAGTTCTGGAAGCTAAAAAGTCCAAGATCAAAGTGCTAGAAATGTTGGTTTCGTTCTGGAACCTCTTGGTGTATCAGATGTCATGATCTCCCTATGTGCTCACACGATCTCGTTGTGTACACAGGGATGGATGGGGGAGAGAAGAAGAGACCACTCTATTGTCTCTTCTTATCAGGACACTAATCTCTTCACAAAGGACAATCCCTATCGACTTTATCTAACCCTAATTACCTCCTAAAGGCATCCCCTCAAATACCATTGCATTGAGGGTTATAGCTTCAATATATGAATTTTGAACAGAAACATTCAGTCCATAATTGCCTGCAATTCATAAAATCCTTATAAATAACATCTAATATATTGCATGACTTGAGCTATATGAATCACTGGAAAATATTGTCACTAGATCTATTATAATACTTATCCCATTTGTGGTCATATAAAAAAAGAATGAAGTATTATCTATAGTTCTTTTTGTATCATATATTGTCTTCCTTCCATTTACTACTGTTGGCTACACCTATCACACTGACATCAATACAGATGTTTGTTTCAAATTAAATAACTCTATTATCAATTTCCAGTCACCAGCATAGTCTATCTACTACTGTTTGTTCACTATTATCAGCATGTTGGTTGAACTAGTTCAAGTGATATTAATATATCAGTGGTTATTTCTACCTTGAAAAAGAGAAGCTAAACATTTACAAAAAATCTTCATGGGGGTATAATAAGTCCACTTGAGGCAGAATGTGTTATCCTTCTGAGTATTATACAAATGCATAGTACTCTTAGCCATTAAAACACAAGGTATCAAAACATGCTTAATATGAAACAAAATAGATTGTTATAGAAATTCTACAGGAATAATATTTTTGTTAATATTTGTTATGGATATTATAAATTCCCTGAAGCAGAAAGGTAATTTCTATGTGGTTTATTTTCAGAAAAGAAAAAAAAGTTTCCTAACTCCTATAGCCACCTTAGAAAAGACAAGATGGAAGGGAAATTGGTGAAGACAGGAATAAACAGAAGAGGAACCCTTTGAACTAAGCAGAGAAACAAATCCTATAGTACTGCAACATAAAAAGAAAAAATCCATCATTGACAAAAGAGACTGTCTGAGGACAGTGGTCTCCTTTGAAAGTCTGGAGAAGCAGTTCAGAATAATAATGATGGCCATTGTGATGACTACAACTTGTAGTATGTTTTTAATAAGTTCCTCCACTGATATATCTCTTTGTTAAAAATACTCTATTTCTCTCCAGGTCATTTTTCATGTTCTTCTCCCTGAACATAGCTTCGTTTTTCCAGTAAATAGCAATGTCCATATTAATGGTATGTTATAGATTCTAGTAGAAAACAAATTGTGTGATGTAGCTGGAATCAGAGCTCTGTCCCCGTCAACTGAACTGTAATTGACCTTGAAGGGAAGGTTAGGTGTTACATTCCTAAGGACATTTACTGGAGCTGAACAAACACTGACTGTGGAGGTGACAATACACTGAGGAAAACAGAAGAAATGACACACGTTTGTTCTATCAATATGGATGCTGGATAATTCGTGATTCACACTGCAATGCCAGCCTCCCAAGACAGTCGTGAGCCATGGAATGGCTTCCCCTTGACAATAAACTATCCCTATTGAAGAATGAAAGTAAATCATCTTCATTTCCAAAAGCTTTGTAACTAGATGTTATTGTGACCGGTTATTCAACAAATATGTTTGGGAAAGAAAAGTTATGTTTTTGCTGATGTGTATAATATGGTTAGACTTAGAATAGTTAGTTCTGTACTGAATATGTAGAGACTTTTTTTGTCATTATTCTCTAAATAGTACAGAATAACAATTATTTACATAGCATTTACATTGTATTAGGTATTATAAGTAATCTAGAAATGGTTTAACAGGAGAATGTACTTAGGTTACATGCAAATATTATGCCACTTTATATAAATGACTTGAGCATCTATAGATTTTTATATCCACAGGGGTCCTAGAACCAATCTTCCACAGATGCCAAGGGATGACTGTTTATCTAAATGTGTGTTATTTTTCAGAGAAGTCAATTGGGAATTTGTGTTTGTTCTATTTGAGATACCATGATGCAAATCACTTCAGGATAAAATGGGACAAGGCATACCAAGTAGAAGGGAAAGCAATAAGACACACTTAGTGTTTAAAGCACACTAAGCCCAGCACAAACAGATGAGGTTGGGAGATTGGTAGAGAGGCAGGCAGAGAAGTAGGGGAAGTGACAGACCTTATTAAGCCAGATAAGTCATGAAATAGAGTTTAGAATTTATTGTCAGTTTGATGGGAAGCCATTAAAAATATTTAACCATGGAAATGATAAGATACATTTAAAAATTATTCTGGATGATATGTAAAGAACAGACCATAAAGGGACAAGAATGGAAGCATAGAAACCATTTGCTAGAGTGCTACTGAGGTCATGGTGGCTTCGAGTAAAGGGGTAGCAATGGAGGTAGCGTGTAATGGTTAGATTGGATTTGCAATTTGTATATGTGCTGCCAAAGTGAGCTTTTTGGATTTGTGATTTGGATGTGGATGAAATAAAAGTAGCTACGAAAAATGTAAAACAGGGGAGTAGGGAAGGGGAAATCAAACATACGGTGACGGAAAGTGCGTTGATTCTGGGTGGTGAGCACATAATGTTATGTATAGACTATGTAATGTAGAATTGTACACCTGGAAACAATGTAACTGATATCAATCAATATCACCCCAATAAATTTAACAAAAAAAAATGTAAAACAAAAAATCTTTTATTACTCTTTCAAACACTGACAATATGAAATTAGGAAATTCTGACTCCTGTGTTTCTTTACAAATATTTACCTCTACCCTTCTTAAAGAAATATTAAGAAAAATAGTGCTGCTTTAGGTTTAAAGTAAGTATACTTAAGGTTTGATTCTTCTAAAAATCTTAGTATACATTTATTTACTTATTTCACAATTATTTACTGACCACTTACTCTATATATGGTGCCATCGTAAGTAATAGAAGTTGCAAGATGGATAACTCAGCAACAGTGTCAAAACCACAAAATTGTTATACAGTTCACAAGTAAAAACAAATTTCTTGAGTACCATTTCATGGAGGTATCTACCACCTGTAGGTCAAATTGTACCTCCCAAACATGTATCTTTTTTTCATGTGATAAATTTATATGCAAGGACTGGCAGGAAAAAAATTCATCCATATATGCCTCTATTTTTCATATTACACAACTGGATACTTTCTGAACAGCATATATATAGTCTATATTGTAGTAAGGGCAACAATCATGTGAATTATTGGTTTGGTTAGGTTTGGTTTAGTCTCACAGTTGTATGATAAAGGAATAATTAGGGGCCTCAGAGAAGGTATGGTCAGCTCCACTCTAGCAGTCAGGGGAGATAAATCTGAAAAATCAATTGTTTTTTTTCCACAAGATTTAAGTGTCCTCATATTTAAAATTGAGATAATAGGGGAAGCCGGGATGGCTCAGTGAGTTAAGCGCTCACTTTGCAGCGCCGGGGACCTGGGATCGAATCCTGGCCCAGGCCCTTGCGGACCCATGTGCTGAACTGGGAAGTTCCCCCAGTTCAGTTCTCTCTCTGTCAAAAACAATAAAAATAAATAAATAAATATTAAAATGGAGATAATAATATCTACACAAATACCTCGCTGGCTTTTTATATAGCACATATCATCTTTACTATATTGGTATATTCAACATATAATATTCTAATTATGGAAATTTACCAGACTTATCTATTTTTCTCATAAATATCAATGACCATTCCCATCATTACTATGCTGTGGCTATACTCTCCCACATAAAAGAAGTTTCAAAAGGGGAAGATTAAAATTTCAGCCTCACGCATTTCCACATCAGCTATCCTTGCCCACTACATTTTAATTTTGTATTTGAGTTCCAATATTATATATACATATTGTGCCATTAGTTTTCAAGCTCTTCAAGGCAGGAATTTGATTAATTAAAATACAGCTACAGTGCCTATAGCTAGAAGGCTTAACATATATTAAAAAATAATCATTTTAATATCAGAACACATTAAAAGAAAACTCAAACTATTAACATTGTACCTCTGGATAAATTCTCTATGTAAACAGAAATTTGCACTCAATTGTCTCCTTATGCACATCTTTAAAATGTTACTTATTCTTCTCTAAAAAGAGAATGTTTAAAAAATTACTTTTTGGAGACCTTCACTTGTATTCAAGATGAGGTAATGCCCTGCCTAAAGTAACAAAAAAACAACAAAAACCCAAAAAATGAGGCAAGATCTCAAGGCACTGGACATGAGGAATAAAAGATAGAAGTCCCTGAGAGACAGGAAACAAATGAAGTAAAGCCTGCAATTGCCTCAACTTATGGCTTGAACTTCCAGACCTCAGTAGGAGAGTTTGATAAATAGATATATATAAATTGATAAATGTAACAACATAGATGATTTTCAAAATAATTATGCTGAGTGATAGAAGACAAAACAATTACCTACTGTGTGAGTGTATTTGTAAAAACTTTTGAAGGGCCAATTTATCTACTGTGACAGAAAGAACAGTGATTGTCTAGGAACTAGGATCAGGTGGGAGAGCAGGTAGAATTTCAGAGGAGCTTGAGGAAGCCTTTGGAGGTAATAGAAATATTCACTACCTGGACTGTGTTGATGCTTCCACTGGTGCATACAAGTATCAACACTCACTAAAATATACACTACAAATGTATATGCCAATTATATCTCCAAAAATCTGTTCATATAAAAATAAAGAAAATGAGAACTTTTTAAATACAGTTTCTTTTTTTAGAGTAGTTTTTAGGTTTATAGCAATATCAAGCAGAATGTGCAGAGGTTTCCCAGATACCTCCTGCCACCACACGTCCCTCCCTCATTGTTAACATCCACCACTACAGTGGTGTAACTATTACAATTGATGAACCTACAGATACACATCCTTATCACCCCAAGTCCATAGATTATATTATGGTTCACTCTTGGTGTTGCACACTTTATGAGATTGGACAAATGTCTAATATATGATGGGTATTCACCTTTATAGTATCATACAGAACAGTTTCACAGCCCTAAAAATCCTCAGTTCTTCCTCTAGAATATACATTTTTATTTAACTTCTCTTAATTTTTTATTTTTGTATGATAATGATTATAAAGTAACATTTGTATCTTTTTTTATTAACTCAACTGCCTTTTGGAAAATGAGTCAAGGGTTGAAAAATATATATCTTGGTACACTTGGAAAATTCATCTTTAAATCATATATATGTTTAAGTACGTTACATGTAAAACTTTATATGCAAGAGTTTAGGAGTTCGTGTTTCTTTTAAAGAATTTTGTCATTGCTTGGCTGATCTCCAGCATGCTGTAGGCTTTTTGAGTCAGTGTTGAAATAATTCTTGATGTGGAAATATTTCATACT
This sequence comes from Craseonycteris thonglongyai, assembly GCA_004027555.1. Taxonomy (NCBI): domain Eukaryota; kingdom Metazoa; phylum Chordata; class Mammalia; order Chiroptera; family Craseonycteridae; genus Craseonycteris; species Craseonycteris thonglongyai. The sequence continues at coordinate 27,709 of PVKE010002631.1, read as the reverse complement.
GAGACTCCCTGTTGGACACAATAATGAAGGTTGTTTGGTTGATATGTTTATTTTTTTCAAACTTTATCACTGCACTGACCCCCAAGTATTAAATCTCAGCATGAAGATGTCTCTAAGTTACATTTATACAACATAGTCATCCATAACACTTCAGGGATTTTATACTTAGTGTCAAGGTTATCTTCTCTCGGCCACTGTATTTTTTCATAATCATTGGGCCCTAACATTATGGATGCTTATAAAAATAATTTTTAAAGATTTTTCTTATCAAGGTTATATCTAACATGAACATTAGTGCAAATTTTACTGTCATTATCAAGTAAAATCCTTTCCTCCCTGACTAGCTGGATGTAGACACATGGTCTGTTTTATAACTTGCAAAATTTTTCAAAAATAGAATTTACTAACCTGAGAATTTTCGGGGGAAAAAATGTTCCTGTGATCTTTCAATTATATTTTGATCAATATATTATTAAACTGGTTTAAATATTGGATTTTATCATGCTATTTACATGTGTTAAACAATGATTCTTCATGACCTTCATCTAATGAGAAAGAGAAGAATGAAGGTATTATCTAACAAATATCATACAACAAATTTATAAGCACAAACCACATTAAAATTCAGAGGGTCCTGGGCTAACACTCACAAAACACAAAATCGTACATTATAATGCATTTGATTTCTTGTTAGAAATAAGGAAATGCAAGTTTTCAGGAGACCTAAAAATTATTTTGATAGCTTTTCTCAGTGTTCTTGCAATGGTACCATTTTTTCAAAGTTTTGGTATGTCACAAAACTTAAACAATCCATGCCTCCCCCGCCCCCCACCCCATCCCCACGCCACCCCATGGAGATTCATTATTGAAGCTCATCTTAGTAATAGTATTTTATTCTTGTATAAGGATCCTATAATTTATGTATTTAGATTTCAACAAGCCTAAGAATAAATTACAACAGAAAACTCCTATTTCACTTTCCAGTAACATCATGATGGCCGAATACACAGGTTTAGCAAATGTAAACATTTTTAAAGGGGGAGTCTAAAGAATTCATGGGTCAGATTAACTAAATAACTTCACAATGGGTCAATACCACTCTTTTATTCAGGACCAATTATATATCAAATTCTTGGTGTTTTTAACTCTTATGGTAAAATGTACTGCTTGATGTTGGTATTCCTAGTGGTTCAAACTGAGAACACAAATACAGTCTGAAAATAGGAGAATATTAAACAGCATAAGGTAAAAGGAAAATTCGATAAATTTTATTCTATAAGAAATATAAAAGTCAAAAGTAACTACCAAAATTTGCCTATAAATGTGCTTATGGGGGCTGATTACTCAATAGTAATGATGTGGCACACTATGGATAAAAGATACTAAAGATTGTCAGGAGAGAACAGGCTTTCTCTGGGTGCTGAAAACTTTTATTTTCCGGCAGCTAAAGGCTGAAATAGAAAATATTTAGGAAATGGACATCTTCATAAGAAAAAGAAAACTTGTGGACTATAGTTAAGAAACTTAGTTTGATCCCTAATTTGATCAGCCAGTGTTCAATTCATAGAAGTTATGGATTTCAGAGTAAGTGACATAATTGAGGCAGCCAGGAACCACTATGGACCTAGAGTTCAGGAGAGCAGATAATAAGCAACATCGGCTCTCAGAGGATGCACATCAGGAAGATCTTTGAGTCTGTCAAGAAAGCTCAGATAAAAACACTTCATACATGTTCAGCCATTATTACCAGTTAAAGACATTTTCATGTATACATATCACTTATAATAGAGAAACACAGATTATAACTAAAATGAGATACCACAGTTTATATCAACGTGGAAAAAATTTTAAAGTTTGATGTTGGAACATTGATCATAGACCTATACGAGAGCTTTCTGAAAAGTATCCAGCCGTGTAATATGAAAAATTGAGGCATTTAGGAGATGCCAGAATGGCTCAGTGGTTGATCATTTGCCTAGCAATCGCAAGGTCCAGGGTTTGATTCCCAGCCCCGGCCTGTGAAAACCTCATGTACTGAACTATGGCACAACTGGGATGGTTCATCAGTGGAGGTTCTAGCCTCCCATGCGGGAAACCCCCAATTCGGTTTCTGCCTTGTGTGACCCCACATCCACTTGTGTGGGATCAAACCTTGTCACCACTAATGATGTACAACTATAAAGACTGCACTGGGTCCTCCTTTCCCTTTCTCTCTCTCTTTCTCTCAAAACAATAAAATAAATCTTTTAAAGAAAAATAGAGGCAATCATGGTTGGATTTTTTTTGAAACAGCCCTTGTAAATTTTTACAATTTCTAAGGAAAGCTATTTGGTAATACACGTATGTGTGAAAATTACAAGTGCCCACACCATTTGTCACAGCGATTCCACTTCTAATAATTTTTTCTTACAAAGGTACTCAGAATTGTGCAAAATCATCTACTTATTTAATAAGCATACTGAGTGAGCACAAACTACATACCAGCTACCATTCTGAGCACTGAAGATACAACAGCAAACAGAACCGTCTCATGAAGCTTATCCTGGTTGGAGAGATAGGCTGTAAATAAAAGCATACATAATATGTCAAGTCTTGACATGAAGAAAAATAGAGTAAGAGAGGTAGGAAGTAAGGAAGAAAGGATTTTGTTTTATACGATCTAAGTAAGGAGGTGACATTTTAACAGAGACTTGAATGAAACGAGGAAACTATGCAGATACCTAAAAGGACAGTGCTCTAAATACACATCTTTGTAGCATCACTGTTCATGAAAAATTGCAAATTTAACCTAAATGTCATAGGGGCCTGGTTAAATAAATTATAGATACATGATTGATGAAAGATGACAGATAGTTAGATGATAGATAGATCAATAAATAGATAAATGATATATAGGTGATAGATAGATAGATAGATGATAGATAGGTGACAGATAGATAGATGATAGATGATTAGATAATAGAGTAAAATATATGTAGTATACTCATACGTATGTATAAACATAGAGAAAAATGATAAAATGGTTATGGAAAAACTCTAGGGAGGGGCTACTGACTTATTTTTCACTGAATCTGTTCCTTCCAAATTTTGTACCACGTGCATATACTCTTGGTCTTTTTATAAACAAGACACCATATGGCATGTTTACATTAAGTAAATGTCTAAATTTGAGCTAAAAATAAATTTCCTGTTTAAAATATTTGGAGACTTCTAGAAATTCCAAATAACAATATTCTGCAAACTGAAATACCCAGAGAAATTTACACACAAATACATGTCACCTGTATTACACCAAGAATATCTTTAGACTTTCTGATAAAGACATGTGTTACACTAACCATATTTCTGGAACTTTTTAGCAGAAGAAATTAATTATACCTTGGAAAAGAGCAATTCGAACAGCATTATCATCTATATCACTAAACAGGACTGAATGTCACAGAGCCATTGTATCTTGTCAGATTTTTAAGAATTTATATTACCACTATCTCTCACATGAAAACAAATTCTGTATATTTCCCCCTTCTACATTTTAATGAAAATAGTCATAAAGCAAAGGCTTCAAACTGAAAACAAAGTCAAGCCAAAAACCTAGCACAAGTCAGAACAAATACACCAACACTGAGCTCACTGTCCTCGTGAAAACTAGTGCTACAATAAATTCGATACATTCAATTTCTTTATATTTCCTTGATTTTTTTTTGTAGGAATATGAATTTATTGGGAAACCATAGATTTGCTGTAGGCAGATAAGCTACAGAACACAAGATAGTTTTAACAATAGGGCATATTTCCAATACTTAGCTCATAAAGCTTGTTTGTGCTGACTTATACTTATTGACAGCATGTACCACATCCTGGTGTCTCTAATCCCTGTCCCCAGTCGACATCATCAACCATACTCAGTGTACAGATGACAGAAGCCCATGCTGGGAGAAGTACCAGCAGGCACAGTAAATAAACAGTGGTGGTGGCTACACATCAGTGTACTCAGATGTTCCACACCCAGCACTCTTCTCCAGTATCTGGCTGTTTCCATCCCCCGACCCCACCCCCTGCCAATAAACAGCTTAAAAGACTGCATTAAACAGCCAAGGTAAGCAGTTCCTGGAATTCTATTCGTTTACTAAGTTATTTTCAAATCTGACGTTAAAAACAAACAAACTGTAAAATGTATAGAGGGGCTTGAGGCTGGGGTGGTAATAGTAGGAAGAAACATGTCCCCAAAGTCTGTTATCTCTCAAGCTATATCTTTGTGGAGTTCAGAGGTTATATTAAGTTTGGGCTTAGAAGATGTGTTTGGAAGCAAAGCTCAGAATTTTCTGACTCTATTGCTTTTGTTTCTATTATATGCATGGTCATGTTTTATGGTATTTTAGCAAATAAAACATTCCTACTTTGTCTTCAAATCAATATTACGAGACACATACAGTATCTATCCTTCATGTGGCATTTCCTGTAATTGATGGAAATCTCATTTGTATCTTTCTGCTCATAGTCTTAGAACAATCTCATCTTCCTTCATTTACCTCAAGCCCCACTGAAACCACCAAAATCAATCTGAGATACTTTAAAATAGCATTCTTTTCATTTATTTTTCAGAGCTCAAAGTACAGTTACACAACCCTGTTTTTTATAGCCTGGTAACAATAAAACATACCCAAGTGACTGATGTTTCCAAGTAGAGATCTAATCCCAAATTCTTTCCAGATGTCAGACAAATCAATGAATCATGAATGGCATGTATGGCTGCCATTTTGTACATGTAATAAATATTACGTCATAATAACATTAGCTAAAACTGCTCTACTAGTTTTATTATATTACTACATAAATATATAGCAATACCACATTTGTATGTGAAGAAATGTGTGAAAAGGAGACAGAAAAAATGAGTGATGGTGGGGTTGCCTAGAAACAAATAGCTGAAAATTTAAGTCTTTTCTCAAAGCATTGCTCTGCAACCTTGGCAGTTTTAGTGATGAAATCAACATTATACTGAAAATTTTTACCCTCAAAATTTATTCCCAGCCTATACTGCACAGCCAACAGATAAGAACATAAGGGACCAAAGACAAGGGGACCCTGGATTTGCTCATTGCCCCTGGAAATGACAGCATGAAGAACACAGCTAGCTGCATTGCAAAAGCATCATTGCTTATACAGAGTCTCGCAAACTGTTTTAGGATTTGGAAGCTTGTGCTCTTCTGGGCCTTTTTGTTTCCTGCACAGATGTAGGTACACATGGTGAATACCAACAATCCTTGCATCATAAACCTGAAGGTGTAGCTTTTTCTCCAGACTGCATTTTGCACAGATTTGTTTCCAAGGCAATTGGAGTTTTATACCTTAAAACTCAAGAACATGTAATCTTATTGATGGAGATTTTATTTTGGATGCAAAGCCTCAGGTCCTAAAAAGTGATGTAGAATACTTACCAATGAAAGATCGGGATAAGCTTGTTGGATAAAAATAGCATACAGTTATGATAAGATCTAAGCATGCCCTCTGTTGATAGCAAAGAACTTGTAGGGCTGATGCAAGAAAGGACAAGTGGAGGGAGGGGGCGAAGGACATGAAACTACTAATAACAGAGAACTATGACTACTGGTAAAATAATCAGCTGGGTAATCTAAGGGTCTGCCATGAATGTGGCTGCTATGGATTAAAACACCAGGCGCAACTCTGAACAATTAACTGTTAAGTGTGCAAGGAATGCATTGAAAAGTAAATTTCACACAGTGGACAAGTCAGAGAAACAACCAAAGTGTCCTTTGATAGGGGACTGGATTAAAAAGTTATGGTACACTTACACAATGGAATACTACTCAGCGATAAGAAAAGATGAAATACAGCCATCTGTGACAACATGAATGGACCTTGAGATCATCACATTAATTGAAATGACTCAGGTTGAAAAAAATCAAGAACCATTTGACTTCACTTACAGGTGGAATGTAAAACTGAAAGTAATGAAGAAACAAAGACTCGTGGACACAGTCAATAGTTTAGTGGTTACCTGAGGGTAAGAGGGGAGAGGGCTGGGACTAGGGAGGGGGCATCAAATATATGGTGATGGAAAGAAAATGACTCTGGGTGGTGAGTACATATGCAATACATAGACGTAATGTAGAACTATACACTTGGAACCTATGTAATTTTTGCCAACCAATGTCACCCCAATAAATTTAACAATTAATTTCCTTTTAAAAAGAAGAAACAAAGAAAAATTAGGTTCAAACATAGCACTGTAAACTCAGACCGTACACCTAATAGCCCACTTTTACCAAGCAGAAATTCATTTTAGAGAAGAAAACTACAGGGACCTATATCAGAACCTAGTTTACACATTGTCCATCATCAATTTAGAATCAATTTATTTTTCTATTTATTTTTCAGTCTTTTTTTTCTTTAATACTTCAGTTCAGCTTATAGAGTAGTATCTGGCAATGTAAGTTATAAAATTAGGAGAATCTTAGCTTACTAGTATATATAGGAAAAGTGTCCACTTGCTCTGGGTTACAATAACTAGTTTGTGCAAAATAAACACAAAAATATGTTAAGAGTAATCAAAATAGTAAATGCCAACTACTTTACCTTTCACCTTCTCAAAGGACAAGTTTTACTTCCAAAATAAGAGATTTACCTCCTCTTACTATTTCACACACAGTCATTACCACTTCAAGATTTTTCTGAATAGAAGAGAAAAAAAAAAAAACGCATTTATAGAGCAAGATGAGCCTTATTATTCCTCCAACACATTCTCTGGGCTTCTCACTTTCCAATCCATGAGAAGTTTTCATTGATTTGTCATTGAGTGCTCCCTGGAGTGTCATGAAGGCCTGGAAAATGTGACCATATGTTTCAGCAGTGCCCTGGGTCAGGATGCTGCTGACACCTTCATTGTCCAGCCTTCAAGATACTTTAGTAAATTTTGTGTCTTAGAGACAGAAGTTATTTTAAAATGATTGACTGAGGCAGAGTTTCTGGAATTGAACAGGTGTGATTTGCGTACACATCTGTTTGGTCATAAAATATTGGCAAGTAAGTAGAATATCCAGGTGAGCAGCTGCTTTCCAAAAGCTCAAACTGCAGTTAATACACTTCTCAGACAGTAAGAGCAGGGAATAAAATATTATCTCATTGTAGACAACAAATATTAAATTATTCATGTTTTGCTTTCAATTTATCCAATATTTCCAAAATTTTTTAAATAATTAATTCATCTAAATGTATCAATTTCTTTCTTTTAAAATGCTCATTCTGTTTTCTGGAGAAACCCACTGTCAGAAATGTAAATATTTAACAAAATAACAATTTGAACCACATATAAAGGTGTGGTTTCATCATTCTCTGAGAATAAATCACTGGGGAATAAGTGTAATATTTCTTCTTAAGAAGGAAGAATAGCCCCTGAGAACACACACTTGGAATCAATTAGGCCATTCCACTGATATTTGTTTCTCTTCTCTCCTCTTTTGTAAAGATATATTGTAATAAGTATTGACCAATTTTGAGATGGCAGTTTCTAGGAATACTTTATGAATGTATTCAGACAGGCAGACCTTTACATTTTAGTAGTATAATGACACATGCTCAGAGAAAATACATTTTAACTCTGCTTCTGTAATTCCCCTTACACATTTATACACAAATAGTTTCTCAGGCCAGGAGACAAACTACTGAAGGAAAAATCATCCTGTCTTTCACACCAAGATGTAAGTTCCCCTTAGTTTTTCCCTCCACAAGCGTGGTATTTCCATTGAGATAAGTTGTTCATGGCAAGATTTTTTATTCATTAGAAAATAGTACCTCAAAGGTTATTTTCATTTGGTTGGCACCTCCAAGGGAACTTGACACCTAAGGCATTTTATTTTAAGTAGCTAAAGCAAAGAAAAATACCTAGCCAGCACTAGATTTCTCACATGCTATTTGTTCCCTAGACTAACTATAAATGTTTGTTCCCCAACTGTCAGCCAACTCCCTGGTGAGCATCTAGACCCTAATTGAAATTACTAGGTCTTTCACTTTGTTATTCCCTACCAGTGTTGAAACATGTAAAATACTGAGCACAGTGTCAAATGTAAATTAAGGCTAGCCGACAGTGTGGCCCAATGCCCAAACAGAATTATTGGAAGATAAGGCCCTCCCAACCCTCTTCCAAGGGCAACCTAATACTATTGTCCAAAAGAAAGGTCTTTCAGAGGCTCACAGATAAGTCAGAAACATGAAGACTAGGGAGAAGCTGATCTGCTCAAATGCCCCACTCAGACCTCAAACAGTGTGAGAATCAAGACCCCTCTGAAGATCCAAGGCAGTGACTAATAATATCTCCTTTGGCTATTTCCCAGCTGTCCTATTATCACTTTGACCAGGGCATTAAGATTTACTATCCACACCGTCTCAAGGACACACTACTGCAATATTCTGTAAGTCAAGTTGGATACACCACATCAGGTGACAGCTATCTCCCTGTGCTCCTCAGCCAACTGAGAAGGGACATCCCTGTTCCATGTGCCCTTTTAGGTAATCATTTGTTTTCAACTTCAACCCACTGAGCCTTGCCTCTTTACAGTGGTAATCACAATGAGTGAGCCACCCTCAATCAGCCATCCTTTCATTCTTCACTGAATTCAAGAATGTGTAAGCTGAAGCTCAGGTTGTGGGATGTTACACCTCATACATAGCTGACTGTCAAAAAGTCAAGTTCCTTCCTAGGTCAATTCCTATTCTACACAGCTTCGATAGGATGAAATTTATCTATCAAAGCACATGTGCTCCTCTATCAATATCTCATTTTTTTAAAGATTTATTTTATTTATTTTTGACAGAGAGAAACAGAGACAGAGACAGAGAGAATGGGGAGGGCCCAGAGCAGTCTCCATAGTTGACAGCATTAGTTTTCCATATAGTTTCACTCCACAGGTGGGCACAGGGCTGCATAGGGAAAGAACTGGGCCAGCAGTCTCCCACATAGGTCCCGGCAAGAACTGAACTGGGGTGCACCCTAGTTCAGCATGTGGGTTCTCATGGGCCGGGACCAGGATGCGATCCTCGGTCCCTGGGGATTCAAAGCGAGCGCTTAACCCGCTGAGCCATCCCGGCTTACCCCTCCATCAATGTTTCTGCTTGCACTAGTTCCCCCACTGACCTCCTGATTAATCCATCTGTCACAAATACAGAGATTCCCTGGTCTTTCCATATGAATCTGGAATAGTCTTTATAGTGATAAAATGCCTATTTTATTTAATAAGGTTTAAAAAATAACATGTAGTGAAAGCACGGAGAATGAACACTTGTGAGTTACTTAGTATCTTTAAGGCTTTAGTAAATATTTTCCTATCCAGGGTCATTAGCCAGACTAGGTGATATTATGGTTCTTCACAAAATAATGTCTGGCATTGGACCTACCTAAATAATTATATGAAGCAGCAGGAACAATAAAACACATATACAGATATTATGGAAGTTTTATTTTAGGAAGAACCTCTCTTAAATTTCAGCACTCCTGTTTTGTTGCCTTTGTTAGCTTATTTCCTGACCTGAATCACTCCTTAGGCTCCTGTTCTTATCTTTTTAAACTCAATACCACCTTAATGATAATGGCTCAAAATTCTATCTCCAGTCCTGAATTTCCATGTGTGTTCTACTGTTATGCTAAATACATGTCCAACCTTAACTTCTTCAGAAAAACTAAATGCAGAGTTCAGGGGTTTCTGCCTCCAGTTTCTGTTTCTCCGTTCTTTTAGTTATACCAATACAGTTTAAATTTCCATAAAATATTCTTTCATCGTGTTATCCCACTGACAAACATTCTCTAAGCAGGGCTGGGCAAGACATCAATGGCTGTTCATCAGTGGACCATCAAGCTATTTGGGGATGACCACCTAAATTAAGAAAAGAAGTGTCATAGTGGATGTTACATTGTACCAGGGCCTAGATTGCTAAGCAGCTAGATGTAAATGAAACACATTTTTGGCATGCACATATACATCTGTTAGAGGTGAGTTTTGGCTCTTCACAATCGAGGTGGCTGTATATACTTGATCAAGCAAAAATAAATAGCTAGTGGACCACAACACTTGGGGAAAATGAGAAATAGCCTGTGCCCTAAAACAGTCTGTCCAGCCCTGCTGTAAAGATTCCTGTTTCCTTCAGGGCAAAATATGTGATTGTTTCCAGCTAAGATGCTCTATAATCTCTCTCCACAGTACCTACTTCTGATTTCTCCCCAAGACCTATCTTACATTCTATTATAGACTATTTATTATTTCATTCTTTTGACAAAATGTTAAGCTTAGTCTCCATTCAAAGCTTTTAATCACACAGTTCCTTTCACATAGAATACCTGTTTCTTCCTCTGTAGCCAACTTCTGCTCATCTTTTAAAAATCAACTTTTTTAACATAAACAGGGATATCTTTCTGACCATTGCTGGCTTTATTAACGTTCACCTATCTATACCACTCATTTTGGGCTATTCATATATTATCATCTATTCTTAGATACATATTTATGTGTATGATTTATATTTCTAATTATATTGGTTTTTCCTAAAGAAGAGGTAGTATTCCTTACATTTTTCCCTTAGAATTGAGCATAGTAGGCACTTTACAAATACTTATAGAAGATAACCAAAAGAAACAATGTGCCATTTGATTTTACGTGGAGTAAAGAACAGGGAAGAGGCCAGAACAGGAATTTAAGCTGAGTCAGATCTACATGATTCCTATTAAGCCATAAATTGACATTGTTAAACGTCCACATTAACTACAAATCCTTAAATGCATTGTAAAGTCCAGTTCAATGTAAAACTACTTCTCAGAAAAACAATGTAAGAATAAAAATATAGGGAAGCCAGGATGGCTCAGCAGGTTAAGCACTCAGTTTGCACCCCTGGGGACCAAGGATTGAATCCAGGCCCCGGCCCATGCGAACCCATATGCTGAACTTGGATGTGCTTCCCATGTAGGAGGTTCCCAGTTCAGTTCTCACACACTCCTCCATAGTTTGGCTGCTGGCTCGAAGGGGCATGCCTCCTATGCAGGAGGCCCCCAGCCCAGTTCCTGCCCTGTGCAGCCCCCGCCCGCCTGTGTGGAACAAATCCATGTGGAAAACTGAAGACATACAACTATGGAGACTGCTCTGGGCCCTCCCCCTTCTCTCTGTCTCTCTCTGTCTCTGTATCTCTGTGTCTCTGTCTTCCCTTGTCTCTGTCAAAAACAATACAATAAATCTATTTAACAATCACTGAAACATTAGCTTCAAACTAATATGTTTGAAAAAATAACTTTGGTATATATATATATATATATATATATATAATCACAGTATTCCCTGATATTATACAATATATAGAAAAAATGTATATTAATTAATTGCTTGTGGCCAAACTAAAAATCCTGAGAGGACAACAGATACAAAATAATGTTTGTTAAATGTATTTTCATGTCAAAAAATGAAATATCTGGTATATATGGGCAATAATTTTTAATCAAGTAATAATAATATGAAAATATGAAAATTAAAAGGTCAATGATATCTGTAAAATATAAACTATTTTTAACTTTTCAGTCATTTGAGAAATATTTCACAAAATAGTGCTTAATTAAGAACTGTTAACTATGTACAAGGCCCTGTGCATTCTCATGTAATCTTCTCAACAAATTTGTGAATTAGATACCATTAGTTTCTGTTATACCTGAGAAAACTGAAGCCAGAGAGGTGAAGTAACTTGCCCAGAGTCACACAGCCACTCAGGAGCCGAGCAGGATGTGGCCCCAACAGTTCAACTGTACTTTGAAAACAATCCTAACATCACACAGTTTCTTTTCTCCAGGCAGATGGTACTAACAATCATGTGTGACGTCACGATCTATGATGATCTGTGGTTGGAAGATGAATTCTTGCTAACACAAAGGAACAGAAGATTCTGTACATTTTCAAAATATTGAATCTGCTAAAACCTGTTTTAACACTCTTATTGTTCACTTCAGCATCGTTTCCATCTTATTCAATAGATCTAATAGTCTTTCAATTGTTCCACCAGTTTGTGAAGAACTGGGTTAAGAAATAGAAAGCAGGGGAAGCCGGGATGGCTCAGTGGGTTAAGCGCTCACTTTGCAGCGCTGGGGACTGAGGATTGAATCCCGGCGCGTGCGGAGGCATATGCTGAACTGGGGAGCTCCCCCAGTTCAGTTCTCTCTCTCTCTCTCTCTCTCTCTCTCTCTCTCTCTCTCTCTCTCTCTCTCTCTCTCGTCAAAAACAATAACAAAAAAATTTTTTTTTCAAGAAATAGAAAGCATCCCAACTGATATTTTAATCCCTGATGAAATGTGACAAGAACTAACAGTAGATATAAAAAGGAGAAAACAAAATCTTTGAAAGGTCTGTTTTCTCTGATAAAGTATAATACAACGAGCTTCCTCAAGCCAACAGCCTGGAAAGAAAATTTCAAGTATTTAAAGAACCATACTTGATGGAAAGTGAGTTGATTCTGGGTGGTCAGCACATAATGCGATGTATAGACAATGTAATGTAGAATTGTACACCTGGAAACAATGTAATTGATATCAATTAATGTCACCCCAATAAATTTAATGGAAAAAAAAGAACCATACTTGATTATTAGTTGCTGTATAAAGCTCACAGAAATGGAATCTTACACATGTTATAGTGTAAGATTATCAGATGTACCTTTTTAAAGGGGACAGAACACAAAGGTACTGTCCCATTTCAAACAGTACATATGGTCAGCTACTAACACCTTGAATTTAGCTTAGTGAGACTAGGCTGACCATACGTAGCATTTGAAACAGGACAGTCACATCGTTTTCAGTCCTGTTTAAAACAGTACATCTGGTCAGCCTCGATCTAAGAGAAGTTTATTTATTCGTGGATCTATGTCTTCATCTGTCAAGTAAGGAGACAGATGATATCTACATACATCATTTATTCTTTAATGTACTTATACATGCACTTTTACATTCGCCTTAATTTACAAGTAATTTAAAATAGTTGTATGATCTATAAATATTCCTATATATCTAAATGATTTAATGACTTGGTGAATTTTTTATTTGCCTTTTACTCCTCTACTATTTTAATTTTAAAAATTTGTAAAGCTATAAAAAATTGAAAGAGTAGTTCAGGGGAAGCCGGGATGGCTCAGTGGGTTAAGCGCTCACTTTGCAGCACCGGGGACCAGGGATCAAATTCTGGCCCCGGCCCGTGCGTAACCATATGCTGAACTGGGAGCTCCCCCAGTTCAGTTCTCTCTCTGTCTCTGTCTCTGTATCTCTCTCTCTCTCTGTCAAAAATAAAAATAAATAAATAAAAAGAAAAAAAGAAAATAATTACCTTTAAAAAAAAAAGAAAGCGTAGTTCAGTGAACACCATATATTCTTCACCTAGATCCACAAGTTGTTAATGTCACACACAGAGAGACACCTATATTTTTGACAAACCATTTTAAAGTAAGTAATATCATGACAACTTCCCACTAGTTACATTCCATGCATCCCTTAAGAACAAGAACATTCTCTTACCTAAACACATCATTATCATATCAAAGAAATTGAACATTGAAACATTACTATTTAATATTACAATCTATATTCAAATTTCTCTGATTGTCTACAAAGATGTCCTTTCTAAATGTGTTTTTTTAACTTATTTATGAAATTTTTGTGGTGACATCAGTTAGCAAAATTATATAGGTTTCAAGTGTACAATTCTATAATACATCATCTATGCATTGTGTGCCCACCACCCAGAATCAGTTCTCCTTTTATCACCATATATTTGACACTCCAGCTTTGCTTTTTAAATTAAAGATCTGCGGGAGACCAGCTCCAGCAGGTCCAAGGATCCCCAAAGGTGTAGACGGCGTCGGCACGGGGAGAAAGAAAACAGAGGCAGCTTCTTATGTAGCATGCATGATCAACAATCCAATCTCGTTTTATTTTTCTTTTTTATACTGTATTTATACCCCAAGATTACATAAGCCCCTTTGTTTGTGGTTACAATTTAATATCCTGATTCCGTCATAAGCCCCTTCATTTACGGTTAATTTCAATATCCTGGTTTTGACTATGATCTATTCTTTTAGTTTCTAATGTCTACTGCCAACTTCCTTAACATATTGTCTTAAACTTATTCTATTACCTTATGTCCTAACTAAAGGTTAGTCTATTATTATTTTCTAGAATTCTGTTAATCATTCTCTACACAGTTCTGTGTCCTGTATGATTATTGTTTCACTATATAATCATAAATCTTATAGTTCTTAAACTCAAGCAAGGTTCAAGCAGAGGGCAGGTAGCCACTATGTCTATATTTTAACCCTGTAGTTGTCTGCCTGTCTAGCACCTTTCTCACTCTTAGGATCTATATTTCTTACAGCTGTCCCTATGGTAAGACACCTGACTGCACCACCTGTAATGGTGAGGTCTGAGCTCTCTCTGAGTTGCCCTCTTCACCTTAGGCCTGGGAGTAGTCTGAAAAAACATATATTCTTTGATGTTTCTTTCTTTAGGTGGGTCCCATAGTTTCCCAGTAATATAAATGTCTCCTACAATGATATTTCTTAAGGGAGTTTCTGTATAAGTAATTTTCATCTTAATCCTTCCCCCGTGGAGCAAGGCCTCATGGTCGTATTAACATTTTTTCAAATATTTTTATCTTTCCCAGTCTCACTCAGTCCCCCAGAATAATTTCCCAAAGTCATTCCCATATCTTGAGAGGCATCCTTCTTAAGAACATAGAGGGTAAAATAGAAATATACATAGAAAGAGAGATATGTCATATGGACCCAATCCAGCTGAACACATGCAGTGCAGGTGTTTTTGCCCTGAAGCGACTATGTCAAGCAGCAGGGGTGGAATGGCTCCCAGTAAAGATCTAATTGAGATTTCCATATTTCATTTAGCTTTCATGTCTCTTCAGTTCTCTTTAATTTAGATAGTACCCTGCCTTTTAATTGTTTGTTTACACGTTTAGTTTTTATGATATTGACATATTTTAAAGACTCCAGCTCTTGGGACATTTTCACAATCTGGACTTCTCTGATTGTTTTTGTATCATTGCTCTTTTATATTAAATGTGCTATAATCCATTACTGTCATTATTTTTTAAATATTCTTATTGTCTCAAACTTAGCCAGTCAAGTAGTGTTTCTGTGTTCTTTTGACATGTTCCCTTGTCAGCACTTCTTGCTTTCTGACACAGATTATCATAGGTTCACCTTATGCTGTTTCAATGAAGGTCCTGGAACTATGCAATACTCCAAGGAGTCCTGGTTATTTCAAGAGGGAATGGTAATTAGACACTAATATCTCAATGCTTGTAAGATGTTATCACTCTTGTTCCTTTCAGTATACAGAGCTATGAAAGAGCATCTATTAAAATTGCAGTGGAGAGAAAGGAACCCTCATGCTCTGCTGGTGGGAATGTAAACTGGTACAACCACTAGAGAAGGCAGTATGAAGATTCCTCAAAAAATTGGGAATGGAATTGCCATACGACCCAGCCATCCCTCTACTGGGTATCTACACAAAAAACTTGAAAACCTTAATTCTCACAGTGCTGTACTCCAATGTTCATCGCAGCACTGTTTACAGTGATCAAGTCATGGAAACAATCAAAGTGTCCTTTGATAGATGACTGGATAAAGAAGTTGTGGTACATTTACACAGTGCAATACTACTCAGCGATAAGAAAAGATGAAATACAGTCATTTGTGACAACATGGATGGACCTTGAAACCATCTTATTAAGTGAAATAGGTCAGACTGAAAGAATCAAGAAACATGACTTCACTTAGAGGTGGATTATAAAACTGAAAGTAACAAAGAATTAAAAATTTATGGACACAGTCAATAGTTTGGTGGTTACCTGGGGATAAAGGGGAAAGTGGGTGAAAGAGCAGAGGGGGAGGGGGAAATTGGAAGGGGACACCAGATATATGGTGATGGAGGGAAAGCTGATTCTGGGTAGTGAGCACATAACGCAATACATGGATGATGTAATGTAGAGTAGTACACCTGGAAACTATGTAATTGTTACCAACCTATGTCACCCCAATAAATTTAACAATAAAATATTTTTAAAAGAAAAAGAAAAAATCACAAAATAGATATTCCATTTGTAGTTAATTATGATGCACGCTTTGAATGTGGTCTCTATTTTTTTTAAAGATTTATTTTATTGTTTGACAGAAGGTGAGAGAGAGAGAAAGAAAGAGAAAGAAGGGGGAGGGCCCAGAGCAGTCTGCATAGTTGTACATCATTAGTTGTGACAGTTTCATTCCACACAGATCTATGTGGGGCCACGCGGGGTAACAGCCAAACCAGAGGCTTCCCACATGGGAGGTGAGAATCTTTGCCACCATCTCAATGGTTACCAATTATGCCTCTGTTCAGCATAAGGGTTTGCACAGGCTGGAGCAAGGATTTGATCACTGGACCTCATGGTTGCAAGGCAAACACTCATTCTGTTGAGCAGCATCACAGCATCCCTGGACTCTATTTTTTTCTTCAAGATTATCCAATTGTTTCAACATCTATTTAAAAGTTACACAACCAAAGTGTCCTTTGATAGATGACTGGATAAGGAAGTACAGTTACATAATGGAATATTACTTAGCAATAAGAAAAGATGAAATACTGCCATTTGTGGACAACGGCTGGACCTTGAGATCATCATATTAAATAAGATAAGTCAGACTGAAAAAACAAGAACCATATGTCTTCATTTATATGTGGAATATAAAACTGAAAGCAACAAAGAAACAGAAACTCATGGACACAGTCAATATTTTAGTGGTTACCTAAGGGTAAGGAGGGCATTAGGGTAGAAGAAAGTGGGCATCAGGTATGTGGTGGTGGAAAGAGAACTGACTCTGGTGAGCACGTAATGCGATACATAAATGATGTAATATAGAATTGTATACCTGAAATCTATGTAGTTTGTACCATCCAATGTCACCCCAATAAATTTAACAATTAATTTTTTTAAGTGAAAACACATGTACATATGCATACACAAAGTCCCCCTTTTCCACAATAATTTAACATAGAGCTTTATCATTTACTGACTTTCTGTATTTACTTGGGTGTAATTTCTGTAAATATTTGGATTTGTTTCTGAACCTTCTATTTTCCAGTGCTCTATTTGTGTGTCAGTTTCATATATTTTAACAATTTTATTTTATTATGATAAAAACATTTAACATGAAATCTACCCTCTTAAGAAATTTTTACGTGTGCAATACATTATTGTTGACTATAGGTACATTGTTGTAAATCATATCTCCAGACCTTATCCATCTTGCTTAACTAGAATTTAATGCCTGTTGATTAGCAATCCCCTCTTTCCCCAGCATCTGGAAACCACCATTTCACTAATTGACTCTATAAATTTGACTATTTTAGAAATTTCATATAATTGGATTCATACAATATTTGTCTTTCTGTGACTGCTTATTTCAGTTAGCACAATGTCCTCGAGATTCATCCATTTTGTCACATATTGCAGAATTTCCTTCTTTTTTAAGGCTGAATAATATTCCAATGTATATACATACATTTTCTTTATCTATTCATTTATAATGGAGATTTAGGTTGTTTCCCCATCTCAGCTATTTTAAATAGTGTGCAGTGAACATAAGAATGCTAAAATCTCTTTGAGGTCTTGATTTCAATTATTTTAAATAAATATCCAGAAATAAGAGTGCTGGATCATATGGTAGTACTATTTTTAACTATTTGAGAAACATCCATACTGTTTTCCATGGTGACTGCACCATGGGCCATTCCCACAAATGTTCCAATTTTCCATATCCCTGTCAACACTCGTTTTTTTTATAATACCTATGCTGACAGGTGTGAGGTGCCAGTATCATATTTTTTTAATAACAGAGGCATTATTGTATGTTTTAATATATTATACAACTAGACAATTCTTTCTGCTCTGTTCTTATTTTTTAGAATCTATGGTGCATATTTACATTTTCCACATGAAAATTTTTGCATTTTATTTTTAAATCATTTCAAATTTATATAAAAGTTGCTAAAATAGTATAATATCTCATCTATAACAAAAATTATGTGTTCCTCAAATTAGCTGCCTCAAACCTTTAACATACTTTAATGGCTTTGAAGGGTAAGAGTTCTGAATGATAGCTTATTCAGATTCTGATCAAGTTATCAGATCAATAATCATAGTCCTCAGGCCTTTTGATTTGATTCTTATGAGAATCTAAAAAATAATTGAAAACTAAGAACATAACAGATCAATAGAAAAGACAATTTTTAATCATTTAGTCAGGTCACTTTCACAGAAAAATTATTTCTATTTTTGTACATTATCTTTCAGACCTTATCCATGTGCTCTTGTATTTTTAATGTATGTTGAATTTGAAATTTTATTATTAATCATATCAAAATCTTTCTTCAAGTGTATGTGTAATCTACACAATTGTTATTTTGGAAGATCGAAAATATTCTGAATTGTGTCAGTATTTATTACATTTTAACCTACTGCTGGACACTGAGTTTTGTTTTATATTGTGTACCTCACAACATCACCTCTTCACACTCCCAGCAAATGTAACTATTATTCTAAATTTGTGTGTCAGCCCCATACATTCTTTTCTTTTCTCTTTCTTTTTCTTTCTTTCCTTTTCCTTTTTCTTTCTTTCTGTCTTCCTTCCTTTCTGCTACAAATGTGAAAATGTATATATTGCTAACCAGTAATCTGTATTGTTTTGCATGTTTTTAAACTTTATAAGACTGGTATCATTTATGTATTTCTCTATGACTTATAATTTCATTCAAAATTATGTTGTAAGAGACTGTGAGTGGATATAAAGCATGTCCCAAAATTCACACAAGAAGTAATTTTGATAGAAAACACAGGTTTATAATTAAAAATTGTAAATTTTCATTGCTCAACAATGAAAACGCATTGTTCTTTCATGTAGCGCTCCATTTTTAATAACCCTGAACTGTCAGCTGTCACACTGTCTTTTTTTTTGTTGGCAACACTTTACCGCACAAATGACACAAAATTCAAATCTTGCGTGAATTTTGAGACACCCTTTATATTGCGCTAGTTCTTTAATTTTCACTGCAAATTACAATTCAACTGTTTGAAAACACCATAATTTACTTATATATTTACATTGTTTCTAATTTTTGCTATTACAAATGCTATTATCTTTCTTGTTAGTACATCCTTTGTATGCCTGTCCAGAAGCTTCTCTAAAGTAGAAATGTAAAAACGGATTGCTGATACATAAGATATTGTATCTTAAAGTTGTCCAGTTATTGCCATATTATTGTGCAAAGGACTTGTTCCATTTTTTTCTCCCATCATAGGTTCTGATATTCTAATAATAGGTGCTATGATCTAAATGTTTGTGTCCCCTCAGAATTTATATGTTGAAATCTAAGGCCTAAAGGTGATGGTATTAGTGGGTGGAGCCTGTGAGATGTGCTTTACTCAAGAGACTGGAGCCTTCATTAATGAAATTAGCACCTTATAAAAAAGGCTCCTAAGAGATCCCTAGCCCCTTCTACCATGTGAGATACAAGAAGTTTGTGACCTGGAAGAGGGCCCTCACCTTACAGTTCTGACACCCTGATCTTAAACTTTCTGGCCTCCAGAACTATGGGCAATAACTTTCTGCTGTTCATAAGCCACCCAGTCTGTGGTATTTTGCTATAGCAGCCCAAACGGGCTAAGACACTAGATAGCTTCTGATGTGTAATATTTGCCTGTTTGATAGATATTTCATTTTGGTTTTACATTGTAATTTCCTAATCACTACTAGTAAAGCTAAACATTTTTTTACATATTAACTGGCTACTTGTAGTTTGTTCCTCTTTTGCAAATTGCATTTATTTTTCCCATTTTTCTGTTGGATTATTTCGGTCTTAATATGAAAGAATTCTATTACCATTCTCTCCAACCCCAACCCCAAGGGTCCAGTTGACACAACAAGCATCTTTTACACCTCCCTTTGCTATCATATGAAAATTTCTAGCATCTCTTTTCTCACTGAAGATCTACCACCAAGAATTGCTTTAGTCAGTGGCAGCTCTAATCCTGTGTAAGCTCAAGGCCCTGTCTCCTATCTCATTTCCAATTTCTACTGTAAACAAATGTTCTGAACCATCTTGGACTTGCTTCACATTCTGGTTTCCTAATTCTTCTTTTTGGCCCCAGTGGATATGTCTTATTTTCTTACAATTTAAACTGTACCTTAAAATGGATATTTGTCATATTTTACCCAGCAAATGTTTTTTTATGATATCTAATTCTCCTAGGTTTTAGAAACCCACTCAGAAATTATTTTCGTGTGTTATGAGGCAGATATCAAAGTTTTTTTAATCATTAACTGATTGTTCTATCATTTAATTGTCAGTGTTCTCCTTGTTGACTTGAAATCATATATATACTATATATATATACTATATATATATATATATATGAGTGTGTAATGTCTATGTGTGACATAGAATTTTTGTACTCTACTCTTTTAACCTATTGGCCTTTTCCTAAGCCAATACCATGCAGTTTTGATTATTATGACTTTATAATGTTTTCATATCTGGTAGGATAAAATCCCAATCAAAAGAAGAGCCTCCTTTCAAAACTATTGACTATTATTGTGTACATCCAGGTGAATTTTTAAATCACTATTTTGTCAAGATCCTCCTAAAGGGCTTTTATTTTCCTGTTTTCTAAACAGACAGGCACTTTCCTTAACCACATTGGGTAACTAAAGAAATAAAAAGTAATAACAAAAATACCCACTATGATTCCTTTTCTTTTAAACACTTAATAAACATGTTCTCATTCCTTCCTTTTAACAACCCTACTAGGGATGTTTGTTAAACTCGTTTTCTCAGGGAAGAAATTGAAGTTTAGGAAGCTTTATCAGCTGAGAAGCTACCTAGCAGGAATTACACTGACTCTCACACTACAACATTTAACCCTGTGTCTTTTATCTTCCAGAGCAATGGTTCCTGAAATACTGTCCATGGACCAGCAGCATCAGAATTGCCAAGGAACATATTAGAAATGCAAATTTCTTGGCCCCACCTCCAACCCACCAAATCAGAAATTTCAGGGATAGAGTCCAGCAATCTGTGTCATAAAAGCCTTCCAGATGTTCTGAGGCAAGTAAAGTATGAGAACCACTGGTCTAGAATCAAAAAACTGAGGAGTAATAAGAAAATACATAAATACTGTGTAAGGGAAACAACAAAAGAACAGCAATCATTGAAATGAACAAGAGACATTCTAGTTTTTCTTATTAAATGTTTACTGTGTTGGTGATAACAGCAATCTGTACATGTCTGAAGATAAAAATAAAACAAAAAGTGCTCAGCTAAAGGGGTCCCTTATACTTTTCAGATCAGAAAAACAGAGAAACCATTGAACTGGAACGTATAAATACTCAGGACGGATCATCCCAATTCTCTGAGATATGCAATTAAGAAATCATTAGCAACCCTTTACAAAGACCCAAATGCTTGTCCATAGGAATGTTGATCTCCTTCAGAGGTCAGACCATGAACAGGTCTGGGACCTGAGTGAAGAAGAAGTTTGGAAAAAAGCCGAGGAGAGAAAACACTGACGATAACAGAAAAAAAAGGGGAAACTGTCAAGAAAGACCAGCAGAAAACAGCAGTGAAGCTGGAAGGCAGAGGAGAAGCGGTGAGGGCCAAGGGATGGCGTGAGGCTGCTAGGATGGACCTCCAGGGGGCGGAGCCAGCAGCGCCATCTGGGATGGGGCGGTGAGCCATACGCCCTGTGCACGTGGGGCCTTCCACAGTTGCCTCTGTGATTAAAAGAAAATTAAAAAATAACTTTTTCATTATTATTGTTAAATTGGATACATCTACCATTATTTGCAACAACATACAGCTGAGCCAAATTCATTTAGTGAAATTAGCATGTAGAAGCAGCAGTATTTGTCCATGTAAAAAGAACTTGGGTGGGTTCAGGTGTTTAGCCTCTTTGTAAGAATTACCTATTAATTAAGTGATTAAAGATAATTAGCCTTTCAGTTAGGTATCCTGTCAGGTTTAGGAATCAATTCTTAGAGAAATCTGCCTGTAAAAGGCACAGGCTTGAATTGAATACGTTTAGAATATTCCCTGGGTCTTTTCTCCAGCAGTGAGGTGCCAACTTGGCTTAGAAAAATTCAGCACACAAGATTTTCAAAACCCCTCTGTGAACCAGATGATTGTTACTGTAGCATATCGTTGCTACCCTCTTGGAATTTAAAGCAGCATTTTCAAGGTTTATTATTTGTACTGGTTTTAATAGGATTCTTTTATGAACCATTTTAATGAGGAATATTCAATTATTGCTTCTGAAAACACTGCTGTAATATCAGATTCCGAGCTGTGAGGCCTCTTTCAGGCCTCACAGCTCAGAATCTTGAATGGAAAATAAAAGAAGTATTAAATAGCCATTTCTTTCCTTCACTGTATCAAGCTTCCTGTCCTCCAAGTGTAAGTGAATGGTGGACAATGTATGCAAATACTCCATCTATCTGGTTTGGTAAAGTCACTTCATTTAAAAAGAAAATGTACTTAAATCTTAAAATCTGTTTGATGTGACTTTTTCAGACTAAGTCCTGTCTTTCCTTTGACAAATCAGAAAGTATTGGGCAGAAGTTTTCTAGATCTGTGAGATTGACTTAATTAGATAGAGTGCCCCAGGCAATGTTCAAGAACCCAAAATCAAACAAACATGCATATTTAATACATAAAACTCAATCTGGAATTTTAAACTGGATCTAGCAACTTGGAGCATGTGCCCCAAGGCATGGCTCAATGACTCAGCCAAAGAAATAAGATTGATATTCCTGGAGGAAGAGCCACAGATTGTTAATCCACTTTTAAACACCAATCAGGAGAACCTTTGCAAATGCTCGATAAAACAAACCAGAATTCAAATTGAGTTGAAAGTGTTACTCACCTCTCATGGCTGTTTAATTACAGCTATGAAAGTTCTCAAGAGCTAATGTACATAAGTACATAATATTTTACTTTTATGAATGATAACTGGAAATGTTTAAGACCAGTTTAAGAGGTTCTAGAAAAAGGCCATCATCGACACAATGATTGGAGCAAGAAGAACATATTTATCCAGGCTAAATCAAGACCTTTCATCCTGCTCTAATTTTTTTTTTTTAAGATTTATTTTATTGTTTTTGACAGAGAGAGAGAGAAGGGGGAGGGCCCAGAGCTGTCTCCATAGTTGTACGTCATCAGTTTTTCGACATAGTTTCATTTCACAGGTAGGCACAGGGCCACACTGGGTGGAAACCAGGCAAGGACCTTCCACACAAGAGGCACGCCCAGGCGGGAGCCAAAGAAGGGGCCTTCCACAAGGGAAGCTCGCCCTGGCGGGAACCAAATTGGGGTGGGAAGCACACCCCAGTGTGGATTTGCATGAGCCAGGACCAGGATTTGATATTGGTACCGTGGGGCTGCAATTTGAGCACTCAACCCACTGGGCCATCCCAGTTTACCCCAACCCTAATTATAAATGTGTAATACTCAAACTTTGAATTGTTTTATAAATGGAAGAGTATTAACCCCTTGTCACCCAAATATTTCTTGCTTGATATTAGACAATTTCACATATGGTGTGATGTGCACCTCACAAAAGAATTTCATTAACTTTCATGGAGGTCTTTCTTCAGTATTTCAGTCTTACACAGGTTAGCATCCTCCTTTGAGAGAATGACATAAAATAGAAATTACGGAACACATACTTCTTTTGAACAAAGCTGACACAAGGATTATGTCTGCAGGAGGTGTATTGATGTGAATAAATTACTCTGAGTTCTGAAAAGGCAAAGCACCATGTGTCAGCTGAATCACAAAACAGCTTGTTGCAAGTGAAGAGATGGAGTGAGGCAGCTTGACATGGCCTTACTCCATCCAACAGCCTGTCCACAGTCTTTGATTCTTAAAGGTTGTCACTTTCTCAAATTTAAGTGAAGTGCTACACCAATGCAATCTCAAGACAAGTCTCCTAGCCTCTCCACCTCTTTTCAACTAGATTGCCACCCTCCTACATAGAATTTCCAACTCTGGTATCATACAAATGGTAAGTACTAAATATATCTTTTTTGCTACTATTATTGTTATTATGATTATTATTGTAATTATTCTCAGGTGAGGTTGAAGAATCTCAGAACTTTCTATTGCAGTTCTCTCCTTCCTATTGAGCTAGAGATTACCACCTCATTATGCCAAGTTTTAATTCATCACCAAAGGTATGCATCGTTGTGGGAATATTTTAATTAAAATATTTTTCAAAACCGGCTGATGATTTGGTTAATATTATTGTACTATTTAATTGAAGGGTGGGAAGAAAAAGAAAACTGAGGCAAAGAGATGCAATGTACATCTATAAAGTTAATCTCAATTTAGAAATTACACGCCCTGAATTTCTCACTAATAGTCAAGCCAATTATAAAATAAAAAACACGGTTGCCCAAGGAAGTATTTATCCTCCACCTTAACACTCATTCATCAGCTATTAGACAATTCTATAACTACTGAAAAACCTTAAAAGAGAGAGAAATGACCCATCATCAAGAATGTGGCCTGATTTAACCAGCCTTTATTGAGTACATACCAGTAAAAAGGTACCAAGCCCAGGGGCTGTGCAATTTTCAAAGTTAAATAAAGCTTGTCCCTACCTTTAAAGATTCCAATTTGGTCCCATGTTCCAGTTCTCTCGTCATTGTAGGAATTCCCACTAATTACCCACTGGAACTGTTGACACCTGGTACTAGGTTATATGATTCTTACAATTCATTTCTCAGCCTCTGGAACACTGATCTCTATTAAATTTGAATTCCTGAGCTCATTGTTTTTATTCCCTACTTGGCCCAGCTACAGTAGGAGCCACCAGCCAATCTCATTGAATCATTAGTTTCCAAAGGGGAAAAAAAAAAAAGTTCAAAATTATTATATATACACCTAGATCCCTGCTTTGTATAAGCAGTTCATTAGGAGATTCCCATGGTGATACTTTTAGTATCAACTATTGCCAAATCAAGCCATGGATTACTGTTGATGTCCTTACTATTAGAAATGGTCATTAATGTCTTTAAAAACTATTAATAATCAGATTAGGGGATGGCTCAGCATTTTAATGCTTATCTTGTGATCATGGGGTCCAGGTTTAACTCCTGGCCTCACTCTGTGCAGAGCCATGTAGAACTGCGGTATGGCTGGTAACTGC
Organism: Craseonycteris thonglongyai; assembly: GCA_004027555.1. Taxonomy (NCBI): domain Eukaryota; kingdom Metazoa; phylum Chordata; class Mammalia; order Chiroptera; family Craseonycteridae; genus Craseonycteris; species Craseonycteris thonglongyai. The sequence goes on along the minus strand of PVKE010002631.1, from coordinate 2,426 downwards.
CTGGATGGCCAGTTGGTAGGCATTCTTGCCTCCCATGCAAAAGGCCCCTGGTTCAGTTCCCACCACACAGAGCCCCACACCCACCTGTGTAAAATGGAAACCATGTCTCAATTAATGATGTACAACTATGGAGACTGCTCTGGGCCCTCCCCTTTCTCTTAATCTCTCTCTCTCTCTCTCTCTCTCTCTCTCTCTCTCTCTCTCCCTCTCTCTCTCTCTCTCTCTCTCTCAAGAACAATAAAAATAAATAAATCTTCAACAACAACAACAAAAAAAACCTGATCTGATTAGAAACCCAATTCTGAAAATCTCATAACCAATTCAGAAAACTCATCCTTAAAATTCTGTTCCTCTATAATCATTCTTGGTTACCAAAATGTGTATTGGTCAATATTCTTCATAGAAACAAACCAATAGTAGATTAGACAGATAGAAGATAGATAGATAGATAGATAGATAGATAGATAGATAGATAGATAGATAAATTTTTAATAAGAAATTGGCTCGCATGATTATGGAAGCTGACAAGTCCCAAGATCTACAGTCAGCAAGCTGGAGACCCAGGAGAGCCAATGGTTTAATTCCAAGTCTAAGTCTAAAGAGGAGAAAATTAGTATCCCAGCTCCTAGACTGTCAGACAATGAGAGCAAATTCTCTTACTCTGCCTTTTGTCTCATTCAGTCCTTTGTCAAATTAGATGAGGCCCACCCATATTGGGGAAAGCAACCCACTTTACTCAACCTACCAATGTTACTCTCACAGACAAATTTAGAATATGTTCAACCAGACATCTGGGCAAATAGCATAAAATCAACATAAAATTAACCATCACAAGATGTTTTAGGTTCCTCACTGTAAGTTTAGAATGTCTAAGTTCTGTTATCTCTATGATCTATTCTCTGAAGATCAGCACAGCAGAAAATTCTCAAATACTAATATTACACAGAAGTTTTAGACTGAATTAAAATCATATTAAGAAATCATTCTGAATGCCAAATGTGTAGTACACTGTGTTAGGAACAACTTCTGTGTTGCTTATATAACCATATAATCTTCAACCTGAGGTTTTATTAATACATCATTTCTGTTCAACTGTGTATCTACTCAAATAACACTGAAATAGCATCAAGATGCACCTCTTTCAAGACACCTATACTGTCTGGTTTTACTCCACATGTATCTTCCCTTTACTTTGTATTCTCAAATGATTGGGTCTCTTCTTCACCCTTTGAGGCACTCCTTAAGTGCCTCACTAAATTTTAATCTTTAAATTTCCAATATCCTAAACAGAGATTGGCATACACTAAATGCAAAATTAAATAGTTTCACAACTCGCGTGTATATAGTCTATGTGTATATATACATGTGCACTGCATAACTTCATTTCAGTCAACAATGAATCATATATATACTTGTATGATGGTGGTCCCAGAAGATTACAATGAGTTATAAGCAAATAGTTGAAAGAAAAGGCTGGACATGATTAAGATATTGAATACACTGCTAACTATCGGTAAATAGAAGAGGCGGTTCAATGGCCCCGAGGCCCAGAGAGGCTAGGAAGGAGGTGATTCTACTCAGGGAGAAGTAGGGTGAGCTTGCCCCCTTGTACATATGCACACACACTTGTATGCACAAACTCACTTCCCTTCCCTCAGTTTCTCTTTATGGCTCTTGTCCCATCCCTCTTCCCTTCCTCTCTTCCTTTCTCTACCTCTCTCTCCACCTCTTTTCCCTTTTATTATTTCTGATCTCAAGCTTTATCTATGGTTTTCTTTCAATCTCTTTTCTCTCCTTCTCTCCCTTTCTCTACTTCCCCTCTCTCTCTTCCTCCTTCTCTCCTCCTGACTTTTGCTCTCCCTTCTTTGGCGCTTCCCTTCAAAACCCTTCCCCTGCCCCACGAGCTTGGGCATAAGCATACACCCACTTTATCTGTTATACTGACTTTATTTTTACTGTATCTTTTCTATACCTAGATATTTTTCCATACACAGATATTTACCATTGTGTTATAGTTACCTACAGTATTCAGGACAGTGACAAGATATACAGGTTTGTAACCTAGGAGCAATAGGTTCTACTGTATAGCCTAGGTGTGTAGCAGGCTAGACCATCTAGGTTTGTGTAAGTGTACTTTATGATGCTTGCATGAGGAAGTCACCTAATGATGCATTACTGAGAACATATCACCACTGGGAAGTGATACATGACTGTATGTATAGACATATACATGTATACATACATATATACATATACATATGAGGGTTGTCCAGAAAAATATTTAGCCATAAATGCCTCTATTTTTCATATTATATGGTTAGATACTTTCCGGACAGTCTTTGTATATTATAAAAATAATTTTTTTTAATTTAATATTATTATATTTTATTGTTAAATTTAATGGGGTGACATTGGTTGGTAACAAT
>PVKE010002630.1:68986-80574 GCA_004027555.1 Craseonycteris thonglongyai | reverse complement strand
ATTAGTGGTTCTTTAGATTTGTTCATTATAATCTATGCCTTACATAAACCCCACACACAGAGAGGGGGGCAGGAAGAGAAGCAGAATTTCCATGCTCATTTGTAGAAGAAAGAAAGAAGTTTGAGGTATAGAAATCAGGGCTCCAGGAGAAAATATATAGAAGGAGCACTTGAAATAGGAATATATGGGGAAGGAGTAGTTACAAAAGGACTATTTACAAAGGTGTTGGGTAGGAGAAACACAAGAGAAGGCCCAGAAGAGAAAGCAGTTACCAGAGCCTAGAGAAGACCCTGCAAAGTCAGCTACCTAGCGAAGAGTAGTGACCTTGGGTGAAAGGACACGATCAGTTCAAGGCAACATCCCCAGGTAGAATCCAGGGAAATAAACTCTCCTTCCCCTTTAAAAGGGGTCTGGAACCAATTTCCAATGTGGAAGAGAGTTTTTCCTATACCACCACATGGTTTTCCAGACACCAATTGTGCTATGATTCCTCTCAATTCTGACACTATGTACCTGGAGACAGCATCAGATCCCATGTGTTCAGAGCTCAGTCTAACAAGATTGCTACCCACCCCACTATTCCAAATACAAATTCTAAGTCCAGGTGTAACCGGTGCTTCTAGCTGATGGACTATAGATTGAAGGTTTCAGTGACCATCCTCCTTGGATTCAATTAATTTTCCAGAGTGTCTAACAGAACTCAGTGGAGCATTTTACTTACTAGATACTGGTTTAATATAAAAGGATACAACTCAGGAACAGCTAGAAGAAAGAGATGCACTGGGCAAGGTTTGGGGAAAGGGCATGAGCTTCCATGCCTTATCCAAGCTTGCCACTATCATCAAATTAACATGTGCTCACCAACCTGGAAGCTCCCCTAACCCCTTCCTTCTGGGTATTTATGGCAGTTTCATTACGTAGTCAGGTTGATTAAACCATTGGCCGCTGGCAGCTAACTCAACCTCCAGCCCCTTTCCTCTAACCCAGAGGGTAGGTGGGAGTGAGGGGAAGGGCAGGACTGAAAGGTCCAGCTCTCTAATCACATGACGGACCCCACTGCTACCCCCTCCTGCCCCCCACCCCACCACCACCACCCCATCTTTAGGTGATTTCCAAAAGTTACGTCATTAACACAACAAAGGACACCTTTATCCTTCTCATCACAGGAAATTCCAAAGGTTTTAGAGGCACTGTGCCAGGAAGGAGGCCAAATATATACTTCTTATTATAAAACACAAAAGCACACCCTTATATCCCCTAATGGGGCTCCCTATAGGTCCAACCTGCCTGGAATCCAGGAGCACGGGGTGCTGAGGATAGAACCCCTACAAAGTGTTCCAAGTAAATTATCTTCCAAACTGGGACACTTTGGAGAAATAATGGAGTTAATATTCATTGCAATTACTGCAACAAGAACAAAAAAGAATTCTACCCAGCAATTATAGAACACTTGTAGCTTTTTATACCGAATGATAAATTATGAAACCGCTGTAGCAGAAATGCTCCTATTGCTCTATACCCTCTATGAGGTAGAAGAAACTGAACAATTGGCAGAACTATTCCCCCCATTTTTCAGTATGCATATTTTACATACACCTAACTCACTTCTCCCTCCTACATCACTGGGCTCTGTGTATCCTACAGGCTGATGCAAGCACCAGAACAAGATTGGCTTGTACACCAGGTGACCAATAGGGTTGCCGTGTCAGACACTTTCATCACCACCAGAAATCAGGAGTTAGCTGTCCCTAGCCACTTGTGTCTAAGTGCACTTGGCTAAACCAGTGAGCCACCTGCCTGCTGTTCTTGAAAGGGAAGTGTATGTTGGATTCCATCTGGGAAGGCTCAAGGGAAGAGGCTGTTCATCACTAGCTGTCTTTCAGATGTAATCATGTATTAAAGTGAGAACGGTTTTCACTTTAATGCATCTCACACACTACTAGACAAGATTATAGGAGCCAGAAAGATAAACCTATCCTGGCTTACATTAATACAACTATTCATAATTTTATGTCATTAAAGAGTAAACATTCCAAAACCAAGCATATTCTTACCATACAATTTACAATAGCAATTACATTCTGTGGTATTTACCCAAAAGAGTTGAAAACTTATGTCCACACAAAAACCTGCACACACAGACATTTATAGTAGCTTTATTTAGAATTAATTGTCAAAACCTGGAAGCAACTAAGATGTCCTTTAGCAAGTGAATAGATAAATACCATATTTTTTTTGTGTGTATAAGATGATAACTTTGTCTAAAATTGTTAAACCAAAAATTGGGTGTCATCTTGTATACAGGAATAACCCATGTATTAATTTCTTAATGTTGGATTAGAAAAATAAGGGTCATGTTATACATGGAGGCATCTTATACAAGGACAAAGTACAGTAAACTGGTACATTCAGGCAATGGAATATTTTTTAGCACTAAGGAGAAATGAGCAATCAAGCCATTAAAAGGCATGGAGGAACCATACATGCATATTACTACGTGAAAAAAAAGCCAATCTGACATTCTAGAAAAGGCAAAATTATAAGGACAGTAAAAAGATCAGTGGTCATCAGAGGTTGAGGGAGGAAATGATGAATAGTTGGAGCACAGAGGATTTTTAGAGCAATGAAACAATTCTGTATGATACTGTAATGGCAGATACATGTCATTATACATTTGTGTAAACCTGTAGCATGTACAACACCAACTGTGAAGCTTAATGTAAACTAAGAACTCTGAGTGATAACGATGTGTCAGCGTAGTTTCATCAGTTATAACAAATGTACCACTCTGCTGGGGGCTGTTGATAATGGGGGAGGGTGTGCATGGGAGTTGGGGTATAATGGGGGGAAATCTCTACCTTCTGCTCAATTTTGTTGTGAACTTCAAAAAGATATAAAAAACAAAGTCTACTTAAAAAAACAAAAAGGTGAACATTCTGAAAATAATGCTACACTGACCAGAAGGCCCAGGTAGACCAATATTATCCCAGGCAAACGAGGGTATATGGCATCTCTTCCTATGTAGGTTAGATTTCATGCTTAGAGGAAAGAATAGAAAGGAAATCTGGAGGAGCACATGGAAATTAACTTGCAAGAAGGGGATTCAAGTCCATGGTGCAATAAAAGAAATTGAGTTGTACTTCATGACCTTGTGATTTAGGGAGACAGGACCTAGAATAGTTATCATGTCATCAAGAGCAGGCAATGGAAAGGCCCAAACATCAGGTTCATCTCTATGTGAACCCATCTTTCTCCTCACATGTTAGATACCACTTACAATTTGTGGATTCAGGTGTATACCTCAGACATCTCTTTTGCCTATGTGTCATATGCATCTGCAAAGAGCAAAACATTCAAAAATATCTCAATGTTCATACAATTTACAGCTTCAAAATAATTAAACATTTGTGATTATGTGATTAATATCCTCATTTCAAAAGCCCTTGGCAATTTTTTTTTTTATCAGTTTCTATTTATCCTCTGTCACTGTGAATTTCTCCCATAGCTCCCAATCACATATAGTGGGTTCTGTCCACTTTCAGGTCTGAAGCGATAAGCATCATTAGCACTGCAGAACATCCAGACACTTTAACTTCCAGATATAGTATTATAAAATCTGTACTTAACTGAGTCTGGTGTCAGGGTGTAAGTAAAGCACTGTGGTTTACAGCACATGTAAAATAGGTATTTCAAGTCAAATTTGTGAGTGAGTGCCACTACAATGAATATCTTCCTATACTTATCAAAAGTGCCAGCCAAGAGCCCACTTATATGAAGAAACATTTGATAAGAGTAAATCCCATCCAATTCAGTAAACAAGGTGAGAGTTTGTAGTAACTATATGTTTTTGTAGATCATCTATAGTTTTGACCTGTATTGATTTTGCAGTTCTGAGTTAGTGGTACATGTTTTTAGTTTCTACCAGAAGCCTAGTTCTGCCAAAAGTTTTTAAGCTGAAAGTTATGAAACTGTGATAATATTAGTATATGTTTGGTAATACAAATGAATATGCAGGCCTTGAATTAATGATGATAATCTAAGCTTATATTTTAATATAACTGGTAATAATTAACCTGCTCAAAGTGGGTATGACTGAAATGCTTTATCTCTCAGTCTTCTAAGAAATTAAGTGAAAATACACAAGATGAATAAATTCATGTACTTTGTATATGTGCATATATATGTAAAATGGTCAATATGATTGGACAAATGTATAGAGTAAATATAATAAGAAAGTATAAAATAAATATAATTTCTGAATCATGTACAAACTTCCTTTTAGTTTAGGGAAATTCAATAAGAGATAAATCCCATTAAGAGTTCTGGTTAAATGTGAGTGGGGGCTTCGTTTTTCCCCTACAGTTCAGAGGTCACACAAGTACAGAAGATCAATTTTCTATACCTTCTGGTACAGGGATCACTTCCACATATGCTCTCAGGCCCTGCTGCTCCGAAGTACACAGAACTGGGAACCTGTTCCTCTGTGCAGGACTAAGAAGAGTAGTGTCTCTTGGTTATACCTAAGGGGACAAAGAGTAGAGCCACCTTGTAACAGCTGGTGACAGGCTTCAAAGTAAAGGTTAGGACTGAGGATGGTAGCCTCCAAATTGGGCATTATAAGACTTAAAGGAAATAACTGACAAAAAAAAAAAGAAGAAGAAGAAATATTCTTATTTTATAATAACACAGAAAACAACTACAAAAATTCAAAGTACATAAAGGTGAAATGAACATGAGGAAACAAGTTAATCCAGCAGAAGGAAAAGGAGGAGGCAGAGACAGACAGTGTCTGCTGCTTTGCATTATTTTGCAATAAATGCATAGTTACTTTTCTTTGTCACAATAACAAACCATGAACAGGTTAATTACTACCACTGATTCTTGCAATTTTTAACAAGGCAAATGGAGGATATTACCATAGAACAAAACAGAATATTACACTTCTGTGTGAACATTTCTGATATTTTAAAAACACAAAAGCACACATTACCTTGAAAGTGAGAAAACTCAAAATCTTAGCACTTTGTTTCTTCATGGCAGACAAAAATAATAATAATTTTTCATGGAACCTACAAGTAGAATTTTTCAGTATTGTAGATGCCCATTGTTTGAAGGGGTTGGCTTTTAAAGTGCCTTCTTAATGGTAATATTTTGAGGTCCCATTCAAAAAAAATAAAACTAATACCAAATAATTTACATAGTGAGGGACATGGCATATTAATAAAAGTAACATATTAAAAAGGAAAAGCACACTATTTTCACTTAAAATTAAGAAGAAATTGGAGCAATTGAAATGTTTCAATTGTCGTATTAAAATGGATTCAGCTATGACATCTATTACTTATCTTACTGTTTATGTTAGCAGCTTCTGTGTATTAATAGTGTAAGTTCCTAAAAGGTGTCCAGCTGAGGTCCTATTCTAAGCACAGAAAGCAGCAGACCAAAAGAATCAACATAGGTCTATAACATTTCCGCAAGGCATGTCAGCATTTCTCCAACTATTTCTTACATCCAAAAATACAAACAGACTCACACATAGTTTAAGCTCCCACACACAGCTTTTAAAGACCTCATTAAGAAAAAGCAAATTGTTTCCTCCCCTCTTACTAAAGAGCTTTCTCTTTAATGACTTTTTAAAAATTCTGTTGTAAAACACCTTAACAAATTAACTTAAATGACAATCTTTACATGTGGAGAACTATTGAAGAGTCAGTATAGATATACAAAAGTTTGTTATTCTAGTATTTGAATATCATGGAGAAGAATAAAAAACACTATCAATTTGTTTTCTCTCATTTGGAAGTTATTAGTAGATTTTCCTTTGTTCCATTGAGAAATGAGGGAAGAAAACATGAAGTTACAGCGAACCCATATGGTCAGCAGGAAAATCCTATTTAATTGCTTTATTGCCAGAAATGTTAAATCACTTCCTGAGGATACAGTTCAAATGAAACATATGGCAGCTATTAACAAAAGCCCCTAATGAATTCAAAAATATGCTTTTTATGAGAGCTTTCTCATAAGCAACAGTCATACATGTTATTCAAACTGTACTTACAAATATGTATTTGGTATTTTAATTCCACAGTGTTTAACGAACACTTACTCTGTAGCAGAATATATAGGCAGCTTGCATGGATTGTTTCTTTCCAAGCATCAGACATAACACTGTAAACCAAGCTTGTTCAGCCCATGACCTGAAAGCCACATGCAGCCCAACACAAATTCATAAACTTTCTTAAAACAGATATTTTTGCAATTTATTTTTATTTATTTATTTTTTTAGCTCATCAGCTATTGTTAATGTTAGTATATTTTATGTTTGGCCCAAGAAAATTCTTCTTCCATTGTGGCCCAGGGAAGCCAAAAGATTGGACACCCCTGGTATAGAACCTCAAGACATGGACCGAAATCTAGACGTGCCTCCTCTCAGAAGTCTCTTGACCAATAACACCTTTCTTCACAAAGATTCCAGGCCAAATAAACCATTCCATTTCCACCTGGGTAGTCTTAATCATTTGCTATCTATCTAATCCTTTTAGTGTCACTCCAGTGATGGTACTAATCATTGCCATTTGGTATACATTGCATGGAACTATTCTTTATCTTTTCATGTATCTTATTGATTGCATTGTGAAATTTAGAAAGAATAAAACTTTACTAAAAGTTTTTGAACATAACAAATAATGGGACGGTATGGAATAAGAATCGAGACATTGTTTTAATTAATTGAAAACTAAGTGCCAATATTTTTTAAATGTTATACTTTTCATCCCTAGGAAATCTCACAGATTAAATAAATTATTCACAGACCGTATTCTAAAGACATAGTTCTCCCTCAAATTCAAAGATAAATCAACTGATGGGCATCTTAATCACTGCCTTGTTTTACTTCGCAAAAGAAATTATAAAATTCTGGATCCATTAAACTTTGACTTTCCTTACTCCACATCATAATATGGTCATTTTAGGTATTTAATGGAAGTAAGTCCTGGTAACTTAAAGAATCATGCAGCACATGGTGAAACTTAAAAATATTAATAATTGGTATTGGCTACATGATGTATCGCCATTAGATATATGGAGGCTAAAATATTTTTGCTTTATAGTGCAGCTCATTGATTAACAAAGTTTATGAAATGTTTACTTATACATGCTCAGTTGTATACTTTGTAATCAAACAGAATAAAAAATGGAAAAGGCCTGTCTCTAGTCAACTTGTAATTTGGGGCAAGACACTCTGTTTGTCTTAAACGCCTTATCTATAAGAAGACAGAGCTTACTTAGATAATTTCTAAATGTTTAATACAGATATTCCTGCATAGATATTTTGTGTTAAGTCAATATCTTACCATGGAACCTCTCCAAACCTTTCTCCTCCTTCATTACAAGAAACTCTGTTTAGTATTTTGAAATTAGTTGTTAGCATTCCGGTGGTTTTGTTCGATCTTCCATTATGAACTGTGACCTCAAAGAAGTTACTTTATTTTTGAAGACTTTATGTGTTGCTCTGAGGATTGAGTGAGTTAGTGCTTAAAACTACATGTTGTACATGCTAAGAACCTAGGAAGTATTAGCTATTCATCTACTGAAGAACTATCTCTGTTACCAACCTTTACAATCTCGTCAATGAAAGGGCTTCAGTTTTGTTTTGTTTTATTTTGTTGTTTGTTTATTTACTTGTGACAAATGAGGAAAGCTAATTTAAAGGTCTGGATCTTCAGTCAAAGCGAAAAACCCAGGGACTGGGCTTAAAATATGACCCATAGTATGGATTTAATTTCATTTTTAAATCTTTTCAAACAAACAAAAGATAACATAAAAAGTAAACAAATACCACCAAACTCTAGGATAACTTCCTAGTAAAAGGAGAAAATAGCTTTTTTTCCTAGAGTATAGTGTCAGAGAAGTTCTAGAAAGGAAGGTAAAATCAGATGACACTGCCATAAATGATAGAATGTTGAAGAAGAAAAATGCTTAACACCTCCTCAGTCCTTCTGATACTCTGCTCTCTGGGAGTGAGCCTCTGCTCTGCCATTTAATCACCTGACAGACCGTTTATAGTTGCATCTTTGTCCAGAGCTAGAGTCCATGATCACACCCAGAGAACAAGAAGTGAACAACTACACATAGACCGATATTAAGTCAAATATACTTTCACTGTAGATCAATCTTGGCAAAACAACCCTCCCCACCCCCTCCTATTTTTATCCATAGACTTTTCTGTTGTTTGAAAAACTGAAACAATCTCCAAATCCTCTAAATTCCAAACATGAGGATCTCAGCAGTAATAAATATCTCACAAAGATATAGGTGTCTTCATATTTAATATTTCTGGAAATGAGGAAATATGGAAGTGTGTGGTCAGTGAGTGTGCGATAGAAGCCATCAATCCCAGCAGGTCAGATAGATTTATAAAAGGTTTCTAGTACAAGTCAATATCCTCATACTAACTGTATTTTATACATGAATAACTAAAGTGAATGGAAACCAGAAATTCTACTTCCTAAATTTGTTTTACAGTATCTACAAAAAGTAGAACCAGTTATTAGTACTTTAAAGCCTTCTGGAAACCAAAGACTTTATTTTTTAAATAATGATAGTGCTAGTAAATAGTTGCTGGGAATTGAACTTCTAAAACTCTCATGTAAAAGAGGTTTACACACACTGACCCAGTGCCCATAGTAACAAATATTAAGTGCAGCTACCTCGTCCTGAGGACCTTGTATGCTTTATAGAGGCTAGTTCTCCTAGGAGCCCTAATTTCCTGTGTTATAATAAGGAGAGATCTAAGGCTTTAAGGAACAGGGCAGAAATTTGAAATGCCAGAGACCAAACAATTTACATTCCTGACTTCCAAAATATGACAAAGAAACTGAGCTTCAAAAATTCTACTCCAATTCAAAGACTGTTTTAATCACATGTATTGCCAGTATCTTTTAAGGATGATATGAGTGCACAAGGGTTCTCTTTTCTCCACTTCCTCACCAACACACGTTATTTCTTATCTCTGCGATAATAGCCTTTCTAACAGATGTGAGGTAATATCTCATTGTGATTTTTATTTCCATTTCCCTCATGATTGGAGATGTTGAGCATCTTTTCATGTATCTGCTGGCCATTTGAATGTCTTCTTTGAAAAAAATTCTATTCAGATCCTCTGCCCTCTCTCATTTTTTATGGCCAAATTCTAGTTAATTTTGTTCCATTTATGGTACTTCTTTTTACTCTTAATAATCTTATTTGATGTTTCTTTCTCATAATACCACAATTTTGTGACTTTTGTTTTCTTTTTCAGGCCATTCTGGGTATTTCAGAGAAGGAAAAGGCTGGTAAGTTGACATTTGGTTGTGTTTTCCATCCTATCTATTTTAGAATAAAATTTCAGCTTCATGTGGACATATCTTTACATATCTAAAATGTAGAAGTCTCATCAATCTCTGGGCAAATATTATTGTTGAATTACTAAAAATTAGTGTTGCTCAAAATGTAAGGGAAAAAAAGTGTTTTTCTAATATAGCATTATATCATGTTAGAATAACGTGCATGCTTCTTATACCTTACTATACATTGTAACTGCAACCACAATGCTTTTTCTTGAGGAAAAAAATTAGAAGATTTCCAATATACTGAAGAGTGGTCTTTGGAAACCAGTTGTTAATAATTATGAAAAAAAAAATTTATTTTAATTAAACTAAAATAAACTACTTAATTTTAGTTAAGTGGCTTATTTGGTAGCATAGAAAAAATGTATTTATTTAAAGCTGATATTATACCATCAAAAATATAATTGTAAAGCAATCTGAATAATTATATTGGAAAAATTATATTTTTTCTATGCTCTATGCTATTACTATAACTATTTTACAGTATTATGGATAAGGACTGATGAGAAACATGGAAACAAGAAAAATTAGACTGCAGTTGATGGGATTATGTGCTTTTAAAAAATCTGTCACTCTTTCTCAATATTGTCTCATGTTTTCTGTGTAATAGCAACAGTTTTCTTTAAAAAAAAACAAAAACAAATTAAAGTGTGCTACCAAACTTGAAACACATCACTTAATTCTTAGAGATTTGTGATTTTTAAGTGCCATGATAAAAGTGCATACCGGTAGTATTGTCTAAAAAATGTCATGACTTCTAGTGACTTTAAAGCATTATGGTTTGTCTTAATGTGATTTTTATACTGGAAACGTTCTCTTTCTAGTTCATCAATCTTATTTTTGCTTCTAGATAGTTTTCACACAAAAGTTGTGGTTTGTATGCTTCCATGACTAAAATTTTTTCTCATGTTAGGCTGCGTCTGGTTTCTTCTCTCTAATAGGATGAAAGCTAACCTTTCAGAACACAGGGGAAAGATTGAACTGGCATAATGTGCCAGAGGAAAATGGTTCTGTGTAACAATGCAGTGGTATTACATGGATTACTAGCAAATATTAAACAAACTTAAAATACAGTTCCACAGCTCCGCTTTCTTAAAGCTGTTGTGTTAGCTATCTAGTTAGGACAAGAAATAAATGGTTAAGTGAGCATTTGCATCACAAAGGAAAAGAAATTTAGCCAAAGCCATGCTTTATCTTGGGTTGTGATATTCTCTGAAATTCCCAAGATTAGCTGCAATTTAAGCAAAGTGTGTAACAGAGCAAAACTGTCATCTTATTCTAGAATGTCAGCAAATTCATACCCCACGGAAAAAAAACTCAGATGTGAATTCATGGCTGGTGGGAAAGGGGAAAATGGAATGGAAATACCATTGCTTGAGGGGATGGAGAGGCAAAAACTGTCTTCTTCCACTGCCACTTAAGTGATTTCAGTTTGATAGGGAGAAGCACTTCATTTTATCAAGCTTCTCAAATATTTTAAAGGTATTTTTATTGCAATAAAGAACTGATTAAGCAGATAGTGTAAATATAATGCAATCACAACTTTTTATCCTAATCCTTGCAATTTTCCTCCTCAAGAACAAAAATAAAATGAAAATAGTGTATTTTTCCATGTAGAAGATGAGACCTTTGTCTAAAATTGTTAGACCAAACATTGGGGGACGTCTTATACACGGGAGTAACCCATGTATTGTTTTCTTCATGGTGGGTTAGAAAAGTAGGGATTGTCTTCTACATGGAGGCATCTTATACACAGAAAAAATACACTAAAACATGGAATTGTTATTCTTTATTTAATGATCTCTTTGGGTCATGTCTATACTGCTAGGACACAAATACGAAGTATTGATAAATTTCATTCACAAAGGTTCCACAAGATGATCTGTGAAATATAGAATCCATAAATTGTTGTCATATGTGATCTACCCAGTTCTCAGGCCCCCAGCTGCTTAATCGAGGATGAACTGATTTGAGTAGAATCTAGCTTCTATATATTAAAACATCATTGGGGAAAGCCGGGACGGCTCAGCGGGTTGAGCGCTCGCTTTGAGGCCATGAGGACCGAGGATCGAATCCCGGCTCCGGCCCAGGCAGGACCCACGTGCTGAACTGGGGAGTTCCCACAGTTCGGTTCTCTAACTGTCTCTGTCTCTGTCTCTCTCTCTATCTGTCAAAAAGTAAAATAGAAATAAATATGCACTG
>PVKE010002630.1:0-68886 GCA_004027555.1 Craseonycteris thonglongyai | reverse complement strand
GTTAAGATAAAGGCTTATGATTGAACATTTTGTTAATAATGGTATCGGATTTGACAATTCAAAAAAGAATATAATTTATTCAAAAGTTTTAAAGGATCATGGGAATCTAAGCAGTTTAATTCTTATATTTCTAAACTGTATAATACCCTCTTTAAGATATTTGAGTGTTTTATTAATATATACAAATGCAAATCTATTCCTATCTTTATGAATCTTTATTTTTAATCTCTGCTAGACAGAGGAATAGCAATGAAGTCAGAGAACCCACTCAATCTTGGGGTTAATTGAGCTCTTAAATAGGATTAAGCTTCATACTCGCCCCTAAGGCCTGTCCTTTTTTTTTTTTTTTTTCCTGTCTTTCTAAATGAATGTAGCTTATTGTTCCTTATTAAGAAAGCCTATTTTTAATCAGTGTGACCTCTCATCCAAGCCAACTGGAACCAACCCCGCCAGGCTTTGTGTAGCTCTAAACAAAATCATTTTGGGTACATTCCATTAATAATTCTTGAACTACAGTTGTGCGGTTGTCCCTGTATGTCCTCTTAGTGGCCATTTTCTATTCTGATTCATGTTGCTATGTAAGTACAGCCTAGTGGAATGGATTCTGCTGCTTGTCTCATACCTTGTGATGACAAAAAAAAAAAAAAAAAAACTCCCAAGGGGAAACCATTTTGAAACAGCTTTCAATTGGTTCATTCATTTCACACATACTTCTTGAACAGCAACATGTACAAGGTATCATATTAGGTTCTATCAAGGAAGCAATTCTATGAATAAGGCATGGTCCTTGCCCCTATAGGAACTCAAGCTCCAGTTGGGAATATTCTACTAAATTTATATCCTCCTTTTTTTCTTCTCAGTGAGAATTTGCTTCACCCAGCTTGTTCAGAAAGCTTCCCAGGAAAAAAAAAAACAAATTAAAAAATGTTGTTTTTAAGAAACTCTGTATGCGCATTCTCAGGATCTGAAAGAGAATGCAATTAATTTGTTTTTAAAAACAAATCAGAATTTACCACACAAGTATCAACATATCCAGCACAGAATATTTTCATATCACTTTAATTATGCTGCTAGAGTCTGTATGCCCCTAAAGTGTGAGCCGAATGTCGTTGGCATATTCTCCAGCACATCTGCTTCCTATCTGTGTGGCCTTAAGCAAGTTACTTAACTCCCTAATTTTCTCATTTCTACAGCATAAATAAAGAAGTTGCCATGCTGTTGTTGTAAGTCAACAATGATTGGCACAAAGTAGGTCCTAAAAAATGGTAGCTGTATTTTATGAGAACAGTCATGCTTCTAACCACTATGTGTGTGAGCCAAATAGAAGCTAGCTGTGTTACCGCTGTCCCTGACTGCTCCAAAAGTTCTGACAACACTTCCTTGGGACACCAATTAACAGCTAAGCCACTGTCCCTGTGGAAGAAAGATACCACTTTCTCCGTAAGCTTCTGAGTAAGTTAATTCAGATGAAAGTTATTATAGTACATAGACAGAGTTGGTCATATTTAACCTTTCATTTGAAATTCTTGTCTCTATTGGATTGACATTCCCACTTGTGAACAGATAATCTTTGATGTTCAGCAAGATTAGTCCCTTAGAAATGTACACCCTATGTCCTATTTTCCTGTGGCTCCTTATATTCCAAGTCTCTAAGGCGATTGACCCCCTCACCACCTGTACATAGTCCTGCCTTGTAGTCACCTCTGTCCATTCTTGCCACAACTTCCATGAAGCCTGCCCCTTCCCACTGGACTTTGCAACAGTGTCCAATCCAGTTTCCCTGCCTTAACCTCTCACTGCAACAGTCTACTATCTACATGGTCACCAGAGTTATCTTTGAAAAGCACAACCTGATCAAATAAATTCCTGCTTCAACATTTTCTTTCTCTCCCTACTGGCTACAAAACAAGGTCAAACTTTTCTGTTTGACATACCTGGCCATTTGTAAAGTGCAAACAGTATCATTTATTGTACTGATTGTCTCTTTGGCCCGTCAGGTGTACCCTCCCCCTACTTCTTGACTCTTTGCCCTGGAGGCTGACGGATGTCGGCAAAATCAGCAGGCTGCCTTACTTTCAAATCTCTTTTTCACTCCACCAATGAGAAGCTCTGGCAAGAGACTGAGGGTGTGGGTCCAGTGGGTCTCCCTGGGGAATCACCACCCGCTGGCTTCTCATAGATGACCGTTTCCACACAGACTTCCAGGGTCTGACCACCAGCCTCTCCTCTTGCCCTGGTGGTTTCCCTACACCTTTACAAATAGTTCTGTGACTACAGTTTCCTCAGTTTACCCAATGTGGCATTTGTTTTCTGCTAGAAGTCTCACTGATAAATCTACCAATGTTTCCTCTTCTTTCTATTTGTGTATGTTTGTTAGTTTGTTGCTGTTGTTGTTTTTGTACTTCTTCCACTACATCCAGCCACAGAACACCACCTAACCACATATTTTTCTATTTCTGCCAGATCATGCAACTGCCTTTTTTAAAATATAGATGATAGGAGGAAGAGACAGAGGGAAGGAGGGAGGAAGGGAGGGAGGGAGGAAGGGAGACCATTTTCTCTTTATCCTAAATGAATTCAGTTTTATTGCATTCAGTCACTTGGGAATATCTATCTTTATGCTTTAGAATGTGACCTCTATGGAACAGAAGCAACAGAGAAAATTAGCACTTCATTTTAGTCACTAAAATGTGACTTTGAGCATATTTGAAAAGTATAATAGTAATAAGGAGTAATATGAAATCTCTCATTCTAAAATTAAATCACCGAACACCTCGCAGATTTTTGTCAGGCTACATGGAAAATAGACCTTTATCATTAGCCAAAAGTGACAAAATGTTTTGCCCTCTCTGTTATGAAAATTCTACTCCTATTAGATCCAACAGTACTGCCTCCTTAATGAATTATTTCCCAGGCAGATTTACTCACTGATTATTCTTTGCTCCTAGAAAACTGTGCTTCATATTTTAGTCCTATTATCTTGCTTCACTGTGTGTCCTCTTCTCTCGGTAGTAAGCTTTTCTAGGTCAGGAATATTGTCTTTGTGTGCCCTGCAATTAAAACAGCTATTAGCACATAGTCGGTGTTCTGTAAATACGTGGTAATGAATAAATAGTAATCGCAAAGATGCTTTGGCTTCAGTCTTCATGATTTAGAATTAATGGGGTTCTAAAACTTCAAACTCACCCACCCACCCCCCTCCTTCCATTACTCCTATTACTCCCACAGCTGCCAAATATCTCAACCAGGTAATTAATTAATGGTGTTATTCAGAGTTCTATCCCATACAAATGTATAAAGGGCCCCATTGAGAAAGATGACTTTGGATTCTGACTTTGGTTGCATTTCTTGGTCATTTTTCTTAGAATGTTTGTTCTCCTGCCTCAAGGTTATTTGGTTGGCCAGAAAATGTTAAAAATCCAGATAGTGAATGATTATAACCTGAAACATTGGTGAAAGATAGCTTTCAGAAGCATATAACAGATTGGTAGTCTCTCCAAACTTTGTGTTGTGGTTGGTAAGGCAGAACATAAAAGTCAAACACTTCTTTGTGACAAATGTGTGAGGGGAAAAACCAGGGTTTTCCTAATTTCATTCCAAGAACCTTGTAAACATACTAAATAACAAAGCCCAGACATGGTGCCTTGTGGTATTAATTTTCTTGGCTGCCTTTGATCACTGAGAAAGGAAATACAGATGAAAAAAAAACAAACAAAAACAAAAACCTGAAATGCAAAGATGTTCTCCTTTTTTGTCTGATAATCATTGCTTCAATTCAGAGAATTGCATATACACTCTATTCCATACTAAGCCATGTTCCAACATCTACAGACCCAGAGATTTGATGGACAAAGAAAAAGAAAACTGCTCTATTTCAGAATGCTCCATTGAAAGACTGCCCTGTTTCCTTCGTCTGCATTTTAGTATGGATCAAATCGGTTTTAGTGCCGTCTTACCCACTAGACTGGAAGCACCTGAAAGGCAGAATTTTGTTTTATTCAACTCTGTATTCATAATTCCTGGCATTATCGTAGTCACTCGGTGTTTGGCAAATGAATGAATAAATGACATCTTTTAAAACTCAGAAAATGCTTTTCTCTATACGCACACACTCCCCAAGCTAAATGTAGAATCGTATTCTAAGTGAAGCACTTTCTGTAACTGCAGAGACCCCCAGCTATTTTACAGGGTTCCACAGGATCTGAAAATTGTCTTGATCTGGCCAGGCTGGGCTATGGCCAACATTCCAGATTCTTTATTCCCTTTCACTCTCAGAAAATGAATTTCATTATTTTTATACTAATGGCTTATAAATACTCACTAGCTTCATTTTTCTTAGTATATGGTCTCCGCTCGCCTGCTTTTTTATGAGGAAGGAATTTAGGGTATGCCCACACAAAACCTCTCATTTTTTCTGCAACCTAATGTAAACTAATCCATGAAAAGTTGGCTGTGGTTGACTGGGCTGTTGAGAGGAAACATATTAGCTTTCAGGTATCAAGGAATTCATGAAAAATAAAAGTAAGCTATTATTAACTGGCAACGGTCTTGAATTCATAGTACATTTTTCAATTACAGATAATATTCCAAATACATTTCTTAATGTTCTATTGGTATTTTATTTATTACCAAATATATAAACCACATCTTTTATATATCACCAGAACTAATCAAATACCTTTTCTTTCCTTCTCAATAATATTTCAAGCAACATGGCTACATGATAATTTCTCTTTTAACAAGTTCCAATTCAAATGTTACCTCCTGCACTTGGAGTGATCTTCCTGGGTCTCTCTAAAATAGATGGCTCTATCTTCCCATGGCATTTAGTGATTATTACAATGTAGAATTTTTGTTCGTGAATTATCTTCCAAATTAGGCTGTGAGTTCCTTAAGGACATAAACCTCCCATTTCATCTTCATCACCCTTTCCCAGTGTAGTATCTTGCACAGAGCAGATGCTCAAGAGATCGTTTTTCATTATTTGTTGGTTTGCTTGCTTGCTTGCTTTAACAACTGATAGTCAATTTATTAAGAAGGTTGATTTAAGCATGTGCAATGGTGACTTCAACCGCGACTCCTGGCTCAGTACCAATGGAAGTAATCTGCTCAACAACCTCAGAAAGACTGTGTAAGTCAATGAGTCGCTTGTGGATTCTCCTCTAAAACAAATCCCAAGTCTTAGAACAATCCCCCACAGGGAGTTTTCTTGTGGTGATTCTCTGAGTCTTATTAGGCACCCAAACTAGTCCTTTCACTTGGAGATTCTTTTCCTTTGCACTTCTGATCAAGTCAGCACAAAGATCCAAGGATTTTACATTGCAGATGGTTAGAGTAATTCTCCTCTGGTGAACGGCCACCGCTGGTTCCACGGTTGTCTTTCTTGTGTCTTTAAAAGTGATGGCAATGGTGCGGGTTCCTGACCGACTTGTTCCTTGGCGAGAGTGAACAGTAGTGAGTCAGGAGCAGGACCAGGCAAAACAGAGCCGGCTGCAGCTGCGACCCAGACTTCTCAAAGATCACAAAGGGATAGTTTCGAATCAATCCATTTATGTGCAATACCAAACAACTCATGCGGTCACTAGGTTCGTCTTTAGTCTTGCGATGACCAGGACTCTTCACACTCTTTGACAAAGTAGAAATTTCTTCCTCCACAGTGTCTTGTGCACATTTTGCTCCCCACTTTATCCCTTGAAAGAATGGCTATCAACAATAGGAAGAGGTGCTTCTGAAAGACTAGTACGGGTTAATGGGGTGGTTTTGCATTTCAGTATTTTGTCAATGATGTCTTATCAGTAGAAACATACATTTTTCATTTTCAATCTTCCCTGAAGAAGAATGATTTATGAAAAGGCCCTTTCTATTAGCTGTATTTACAAAGCAATACTTTATTTAGTTTGAAAGTCATATCTGATCATTCCCTAGATGCCTTCAAATATTTACCTTCATAGAGTTCCCACTACACAGCCTGCAATTCAGTTTCTTTACTGTTAACATGAATATAGACACATACAGGCACTGACAAGATAGTTGTGTGTTGATTTTAACTACTTTGAAGGGGCTCATTTATTTTGGAAAGGCACATGTATCAAGGTATTCATTTGACCTCTCTGAGTATGAGATGACCTACTCAGACCTTCCACTGGTTTGAAGGACTTCTATTTTTGTTGTTGTTGTTGTTGTTGTTTATAAGCAGGGATATGAGATCAAAAGCTCTTCCAGACTGACCCACAAACATTTTTATTGCAGAATTATAGTTTTGAGATGTGTTTTTTTGCTAAGTGGGAAATCTGAAACAGTTATTAACAGCTATAACAAATTAACTGATGCCTCCAAAAAAGCCAGTACCCATCTTGTTGTGTGCATGCTGTGCAAAAGATAGTCTGGCTATTGCAAAAGTGTAGATCTTGGGTTTAAGAAACTGTTGTATCCTGACTACTATGATCATGTAGGACAGATGGCACAGAATTCCACTAGTGATATTGGAGCAAAATGGTCTCCAGAAGCCCTCACTTGCTCACCAAAATAAGGTTTTGTTTTTAAAAATTTCCAACCACTGTGATTTCCCAGAAAACATTCCAGTGACTCTCAACTGCTAATATTATAAATGTCTTGTAATATAAATGTTAAATCAATTCTTTCCTATGGATTTAAGAAAACAGATAAACAGAGGATGTCTGTACAGTCAATCCCTTCTTTAATTTACCTACCTTTTTAAGTCTATGGACTTCTTAAACATATTTATCCAGAGGTTTTCCCTGCTGTGCTATGATTTCCTGAAAGGCAGACATTCTCCCTGCACCCATGTCATGTCCATGTCTTAGAAAGTTTTTCATTTAATTTTTGTCAAATTAATGTTTGAGTGGATAATAGCAACCATTTACTTTGTGCCTGCACTTTTCCAAGCACTCTCTAGATATGCACTCATTTAACCCTCTAGCAACCCTATACGGTAGGTGTTACTGTTTTTTGCATTATAGAGATGAGGAACCTGAGACTCAAAGAGGTTTTCTAAAATACCCAGAATCACAGCATGGCCAAGGCAGGATCTAAAACAAGCAATACAGCCTAGAACGCATGCTCTTAACCAAGTAGGCTCTATGAAGTGGTTACACGCCAAGATTCCTTAGCCTGACAAACAAAATTTTCCATAATCTGACCTTACCCTTCCTTTCCAACCTTATCTCCCATCCTCCTCTAGCATGCACCTTCCGCTGTTGCCATGGTGGCAGGCTCACTTTTCTCCTGACTGTGCTTCTGCATTACTTGACCTTTGATCTTCCAGTTTCCCTTCCAGAAATTAACTCTCCCATTCCTCAAGGTCTCCTTTGGGTCTCACCTTCACTGTGAAGTCTCCTATGACAGGTCTTGCTCATATTAATTTTATCCTGTTTGAAATGGAACATATAGAGTCCATACTGGTCATTTTCATACTCCTTGATCAGATGTGGATGGTCATCATTCACTGAGTTTTTTAATGGTCTCAGCCTTGCCTCTCAATTGTCTTGTAAACATATTTTTTTTTAGAAGTCACTTAGCACAGTGCTGTGCACTTCAAACTGGTTTGTTTAATTAATAGACTATTATTAGAGGAGTTTTATATTCACAGAAAAAGTAAGTGGAAAATACAGTTAAAATATATGCCATTTGTTTAAAGGCAAGATCAGGGGTTTTCAAGGATTGGGAGAAAGGAGTCATGAATCCATGGAGCACAGAGGATTTTTAGGGCAGGACCACTATTCAGTGTGGTCTTCTAATGATATAGCATGTAGGATTTCAGACTGGTTTCTTCCACTTAGCAATATGCCTTTAAAGTTTCTCCATGTCTTTTAATGACTTGATAGCTGATTTCATTTTAGCATTAAATGATATTCAATTATATGGAAATGCCACAGTTAAAGACTTTATTTAATACATTTTTAATGTAAAAACTTAAAAAAAAAACATTGATCATAGTATATATTACATATTTCACTGTTTACTTTTATTCTTTCTTCTTTAACCATTGATTTTAATTCCTTCATGTCTCTCCTTTGGAATTTCCCCAAGCTTTCAAAAGAAAAATACTACCACTAAATATATTACCAATAGCTGTTATTTACTGTGTACCTACCATGTAGTCTCTAAGAAAACTAGATGCTTCCTCTACATTACCTTTAATACTACGCTACTTGGTACTTTACTCTCTTGCTCTAAAGCTGGTGCTTCTTATACCTCTTCATGCCTAGCATCGCCATTTTTCCTACCTCCAAGTGTTCTAATAAAAGTGTGACCACCCTATTTCTGTCCTTATGCCTTTGCTCCTAAAGTGTATTGTCACCAAAATACTCTTGTTGTCTTTACTCTGTAAATCACACTTCCTTTAAGGATATGCTTGAGTGCCACAATTTCCATCAAAGCCCCCTCCAACTGCTATGCTCTACTATGAACTCCCCTTTCGAACCAGACAGGTTTCATTGCTAATGTTCTTTAGCCCCTGAGAGAAGCAACCTATGTGTCCTATGACCCCATATCCTAACCTATGTCTGGAACCAATTGGAATGACTTGACTCAAGGCTAGAGAATAAATTGGCCAACCCAGTGGTAGTCTCTCTCTCTCTCTCTCTCATTCAAATTATGAGCCAGCAAGACTCAGTAAAGCTGCAGCAGGTGCATCAGCTGAAAGTTCACACAGAGGTAAAGTAACAGAAGGAACAGAGAGGAGCAGGGTAATAGAGTAGTTGGGCCAAGACAGAGAAGTTAGAAATAATGCAAACTAGAGAAAGAGATGGAAGAAGTAGCTGCTTCCATCTCATACATCAGCTAATGACTTCCCAGGGGTCAGTTCCAGCTCTCAGGAGCCCTTTGTCCATATCAGCAAAATACCTGGGTATCCTCACACCTCTGGCTTTTTGTTGGACCTATGACTGTATATATGAGTTTCTTGCACTGAAATTATTACACATACTTCTCCAAATTTCCATTGGGCGTACAATTAATATCAAGAATAGTCTATTACTTAATTTTACCTGATGTTTTACATCAATCTCTGTTCCTTTCCTATCCCCCTAATATATGTTATAAGCAGCCTCAATGAAAAGCCATGACATAGTTTTATGTGCTATTTACGGTAGACTCTCTGTTGACTGGAACTCAAGCAACCGGTTGTTTGAGTTTCAGCTAATAGTCTACTTACATTTATCCAGCATCTACCAATCTTCATGTGTGCTGTTTAACTGATAGTCTACTGTAGTTTGTTCTACTCCCTACAATTTAGCAAGAACTAAGTATAGAGTGAATATTGAGTAAAATTATCATTTTTACAGTTAAACTGCCTTGTTAGGCTACCTCCTAATTACCTTGCAGCTCAGAAAACACTGTCCCACCTCTTTCAGCTGCATTCATCCATGTCACTTCCATTATCTCTTATCATGGAATTTCTTTTTTTCCTTGACCAAATAAATTATCTTTTTAAAATTACTTGACTAACCCCAATAAATTTAACAGTTAAAAAAATAATTAAAATTAAAAAACAAAAAAATCACTTGACTTCATCCTAACATGTCATTCAATTTTCAATTTGCATTGTAATTTGTTTGAGTCAAGTGCTACGGCCCTCAACAATTTGATATTACCAATAGACTAAATTCACCGTCCCTCATTCTACTAAATACCGTTAGTAAGATGTTACTAATAATAGTCAGTGTTAAATCAAAAGAGGTGAGACAGTAGATGCACTTTTTAAAAATAAAGTATTTTTAAGAGAAGAAAACCAGAATTCTACTGGACTTTCTATATTCTATGACTTAGTGCTTTTGTAAATGAAAAAAAAATCATACACCTGTGGGATGTGGGGATATTTTCATGATATTTTTTTCTTAGACCTCTAATGGCTACATTCCAGCTTCAATGAAGAAGATGGTAGTTTTAATCTCTGCAAAACAAAGATCAGTCAGGTGCCTAAAGAAGGACCTTGGCTTTTCTTATAGTATGTATAGTAGAGCGAGAGGCTGGCTTATTTATTATATCATAAAAATGTTCATTATTTTGTAATATTTTTGAGCACCAAATTTGGGGGCCTTAAAGCCAAGTCATTGAGGTCTAACTCTAACTTGTGACCCTAACTCTGAGATGACACTCATCATTCTGCAGCTAATCAGGAGTCATTTCCCAGATGGTCCACGACAGCAGGATATAAACAGAGCAGTGACCCCTCATCCTCACATGCAGGGAACATCCTGGACTTTCTGTTATGTGGACAAGAGGACTGTGACAAAGAGATGTTAGAAACAGCTTTTCAACTGGAGGTAGTCCAGCACTCGTACAAATATCTTCAGGCATTCCAAAAGCACTCCCTCTAGAATGTAAGGCAGCTTTTTAAAAACATAACACAATCACAGATACCAAGACATTTTCCTAACAGAAATAAAAGACAGAATTTCAGCAAAGTAGGTCTAGTTAGATTGCACATAGAAGGAGGCCATAGTTGCATTTTATTTTTTCCTGGTAGAATCTAAGTGAGTTAAGCTCACAGCACTGATCCACAGAAAGAATTCCACATCTGGAAAATCTTTGCTCCATCTGTGGTAGGTTTCCAGCCTCTTGCTCTTTTCCTACCATTTCCCATGACTTCAGCTTACCTTCCTTTTGTTTTCTTTAGTGAAATTATGTAACCCTTAGGGTTTTCTTTATCTTTCTTTTTTTTTTTATTTTGTTTTGTTCTTTGTTGTGTTTTGTTTTGTTTTGTTTTGTTTTGTTTTTAACAGGATGGCAAGCAAGGGAATACCTGCTCTAGAGATTCTCTAGAATTTAGCTTTATTTATATTTCTTTAAGTGTCTACATAAGTGATATAGATAGTAAAAATGTAAATATCTGATAAATTCTATGGAACTATATTTTAGAAATACCTTAGGTAGACACAGAGCTTTGATTTTTATTTTAATGAATTTAAAATTGGTCTTAATTTCCCAATCTGAGAGTTTACTTTGTTTTCTCAAATAGTAGAAGTTAATGTCATAGAGCATATAGAAATAAAATTATATACTTGTATAATAATACTCACTGATATCGTTTTTAATATAATTAAGAAATAATATTTACTATTTAATCTTTATTTCCATGAATCCCTTCCCAAGTCTTAAATAAGTTACATGACATTGACATTTGGATTTTTTCCTTTTTTCTTTTTATACTTTCTTTTGGAAATCTCACTAACTAAAGATATGTCTATTTAATCTCCAGCCATATGCTCTCAGCCAAGCTACTCACCTCATTTCCAACTGCCCTGAGACTCCTCATGGAAGTACCTATACTCTTCACATCCTGAACTTTCTACCTCAGTGTCTTTGCTAATGCTGTTAGCTTTCTCTAAAATTTTCTTTCATACTGTCTTCAAGTTTCTATATTTGCATCCTCTTTGAAGCCTTCCATGATCTCCACTGCTCTGAAATCAGCTCTTTTCCCCAGAACACTCAATACTATATTTGAAGTGTTCATGAGGTTTGTATCCCTGCATGCCATTAACTATGATCATTAAGGCTTATTTCCTCTGTTATATATAATAAAATCCAAGTCTGGTTTTCCTTTAAATGTCTTGCATGTAAAGGACACTCAATAATTTTTTATTGAAAAAAAATTGCCTTTTAATTGAAAATCAAGTCACGCCCTGTTAATGCAATGTTTGTGAAAATATGCCTTAGAATTTTCTAGAATATATGTTTAAAAATTCAGATACCTGGATGCCACCAGGCCTCTTAAATCAGCATCATTCTTTTTTTAAGTAATTGTTAAATTTATTGGAGTGACACTGGTTAGTAAAAATTGCATGAGTTCCAGCTGTGCAATTCTACGTTACATCATCTATGTATTGTATTATGTGCTCACTACCCAGAGTCAGTTCTCTTTCCATCATGATATATTAGATGCCCCCTCCCTCTTCCCCCACCCACCTCCCCCCTTACCCTCAGGTAACCACTAAACTACTGACTGTGTCTGTGAGGTTTTGTTTCTTTGTTACTTTCATTTTTATGTTCCTCATACTATATAAGTGAAGTCATATGGTTCATTTTTTCAGGCTGACTTATCTCACTTAACACGATGATCTCAAGTTCCATCCATGTTGTTGCAAATGACAGTATTTCATCTTTTCTTATTGCTGAATAATACCCCATTGTGTAAATGAATCACAACTTCTTTATCTATCAAGTGCACTTTGGTTGTTTCCTCTACTTGGCCACTGTGAAGTGTTAAATAAGAATCTTTAGGCCCAAGCATCTTAAGTATAATATACTCTTCAAGGAGTTCTTGTCCAAACTGAAGTTTGAGGATTACTGGTTACTGTCGATCAAAGTTTCCCATTTATTCTTTCCACATATGCACATAATTTCAACATGTACTTCGAAGTTGGTAATGTATAACAAAATTCTAAGGCTTAAGAAAGATTGCTATAACATTTAATGGCTAACAAAAGATCATATTTCATTATAAATGTAATAAGAAATATTTCTGGATATCTATTTTTGTCAAATAGTGTGCTGGGCTTATAAAACTGTTCAAGATACTACCCTTGGAGAGCTTACAGTCAAGGTGAGAGAAAAGATACATACATGTGAAAAGTTTATGGAATAAGCGAAGTAATCAAAGATGCCCTGTTGTGTCACAGAGTTTCACATATTTGCCATTAGTTATCCCACTCATTAGCTAATCAACTAAACACAACAACACTTTAAAGAAGTGAAAAAAAATTCTATATGCATACATGATAGGGAGAGAAAAAGAGAGCAGAGACTAGGCTGCGAGAAGACAAATGTCCCACCGCTCACATTCAATAAGTAGATACTTATTTGGACCAGGTTCTTGTTCTATATGTAAATTTCTCCATAGCCCTGCATCTCCTCCTCTCATTTCCCAGAGCTGTTGTTAATCTTGGAATAGCCCAGCAAGTATTATCAAGTACTCTTGAAACAGGAATCCTTATCTCTTTGAGATGGGGGATATTTGTGGGTGCAGGGGTAAGCCTCTATCAAGTAATGACTCAGGACAGTCAGATGACAGAAGGATGGAATGCCTTAGTAGAGAAACAGAAGAGATCTTGGAAGTGAAGATGTTTAGAGAGGGACACGGAAGAATGACACAAACATTCACCTAATTTGCAATTTCATAATCCTAAAAATAGCCCAAGCAATGGTGAATAATCACTGTCATATATTGCTAAAAATAGACATACATATTATAGTTCTTTAGTAAGAATACAATCTTCAGCTCTTCCTCTGTGGAATATATTATCCCTACTCCAAGTTAATCCAAGTCCTTCCAAATGCCAGCCCATCCAATTCTCTTCTCTTATGAGGGCCAAAGATAAAAGGGAAACAGACTGGGAAAAAGTGATACTGCTATGTGCTTCTTTTTCTACCTCTCCTATTTAGTTGTCTCAAAATTTCCTTGTTCTAATCTAGACCTACAGAACACAACTTTTAAGAATGTCTCCAGCCTGCTGAGCAAGATAAGTATAACAGCTAAGTGGTAAAATACAGGAGACTCTAGAAGCCATCGTCCATGTATAAGATGACACTTTTGTCTAAAACTGTTAAACCAAAAATTGGTACACAGGAGTAACCCATGCATTGATTTCTTAATGTTGGGTTAGAAAAGTAGTTGTTGTCTTATACCTGGGGGCCTCTTATACACAGAAAAATAGGTTATATATCTGAGAGAAGTCACCTGAGCTCAGTGGTCGTGAGAGGTTGTGGGGGAAAAGAAAGCCTTGAGAAACTGGAAAGGAAGATCTGAGACAATTCTAGGCAAGAAAAATTATGTTGGCAAAGTTAGGACAGTGGGAACGCACAAAGCACAGTGATGCAATTGTGTGGCCAACCCAGCCAGCTGGAACACAGAGTTTGTGTTTGGAAGGAGAGAAGATTGGAAAAATGGGATAAGTCCAGACTCTGACAGGCCTTGAGAGTGATTTTAATTTTTACTAAGAATAGTAAATTAAATTAATCAGTGGTATTAAGTAAATCAGAGGCATTATTAAATTAAACAGTGGTATTATCCCTGCTGAAAAGATCTAGACATCTTTTTCTTTTTTTTTTAACTTTTACTCAGTAATATAGGAAAAAGAGGCAGAAACAGTTTGGGGTTTTTTTGTTTGTTTGTTTAAATATGCACTACATTACCAGAAACCCATTAGATAACTATAATCACTATTGATAAAGGACTTTTAATATACAAGGAATTTAGTGATAAGGTTAGAAAATAATCAAAAGATATTGAGTTATGTTTTTGCTTTTGGTGAGGCACTTAAAAACTAAATGTTTTCTTATAATTCAACCATTTGCCATGGTAATAAATAGCAAGTGACACCATTAAAATACAGAAGTGAAAAACATGAATTTAGAGAACTAAAGAAAATAGCTGCTTCTAAAAACCTCCAATTTTTCAATTTTAGAGCACATCATTCTCCTAAGAAATGCTAACCATTTCCTAAATGCTAGCTAGATAGAAAGGAGGTTTGGGGAAGCCAGGATGGCTCAGTGGGTTAGGCGCTCACTTTGAAGCCCCGGGGACCGAGGATTAAATCTTGGCCCCGGACTGTGTGGACCCATGTGCTGAACTGGGGAGTGCCCCCAGTTCAGTTCTCACCGCGGTGAAGACCCCAGCCCAGTTCCTGCCCTGTGCAGCCCCGCGCCCACCTGTGGAATGAAACTATGTGGAAAAACCGATGATGTGCAACTATGGAGACTGTTCTGGGCCCTCCCACTTCTCTCTGTTTCTGTCTCTGTATCTCTCTCTCTCTGTCAAAAGCAATAAAAATAAATCTTAAAAAAAGAAAGAAAGAAAGGAGGTTTAATTTACAACGATCATATTTTATACTTACATGACAAAAATGGCTATTCTCTTTTCTGCCCACTACTGAGGCACGACTTTTCTGGGGATGCCACCCAATGCCCGTACTGCATGAGGTCTCTTCATGCTGGCTGGTGGGAACACAAGCTAATCCCAGAACGGTATGAACTGCTGGAAGTTATCTGCCTCTTGACTTCCAATACTTGTTTCCCCAGCCTGGGAGCGTTCCTTCTCACACCTGTGCATATCAAAGGCTTGGTACAACACGTCTACAGATCTGTGGAGCTCTCTCTCTATCCTACTCCCTCTTCTTTGGTTCTCTAACCTGCAAATTCCAGCTGCCTTAACTTCATAGACTCTGATCTCTGTCACGTCAAGACTTCAAGCTTACATTTGGTTTTGCTCTCTCTATTCCTTGGCCCAGAAACCACCCCCAGGCA
The DNA here is from genome assembly GCA_004027555.1 of Craseonycteris thonglongyai. NCBI lineage: Eukaryota > Metazoa > Chordata > Mammalia > Chiroptera > Craseonycteridae > Craseonycteris > Craseonycteris thonglongyai. The sequence goes on along the minus strand of PVKE010002630.1, from coordinate 53,622 downwards.
GTAAGTTAGGGCAATCATAGACCTTATATATATTTTTTTCCTTCTTCAGAGATCATAGTCCTGTATTACCTATTGTGCAATTTCTAAAAAAAATCCGTGTGTGTGTGTGTGTGTCTGTGTCTGTGTGTATCAACAATATCACTTCATGGACAAAAGCTAAGTCAATCTGTAAAATGACTTTTTACAAAAATATTTATGCCTGTTGGTACTCATAATCTTTTGGCTCTTGTCACAATAGATGACATTCATTAATAATGTAGTTGAAAGGGCATAATCAATAGGTCATATTAGCACAGAAAATATTTGGGTTGTTGTTTGGTCTGACTTTTAAGTTATCTTGAATGTACGTGCTTCAGTATACCATTCAGCCACTATCCAAAATTGATTTTGATTTTATTATTAGCGTAGCATATTATGTGAGATTATTGATAATTGTTATAATCCAAAAGATACCGTAATCACATCTGGCATTCTTTATGGAGATTTGTGGCAGAGAGTTTACATGAACATAAACTCAATTATTTAATGTTTTTGTTTGTTTCTCAGAAGAAAATCTTATAATTCAGAATCAGCAAGAGGATGATTTGGGGAGGCAATCTAATCTCAATATAAAGATGTGTTGGGGAAGCCGGGATGGCTCAGTGGGTTAAGCACTCACTTTGCAGTGCCGGGGACCCATATGCTGAACTGGGGAGTTCCCCCAGTTCAGTTCTCTCTCTATCTCTGTATCTCTCTCTCTCTCTCTCTGTCTCTGTATCTTTCTCTCTCTCTCTCTCTCTCTCTCTCTCTCTCTCTCTCTCTCTCTCTCTCTTTCTGTCAAGAACCAATTAAAAAAACAAAAACAAAAACTTAAAAAAAATTTAAAAATATGTGTAAAATAACTAGTATGAACCAAAATAAACATAATTTAAAAGCATTTTAAATAGTCATAATATACTCTAAATCTGAGCAAAGAAATTACTGTAATTCTATGTCATAATGCTGGACTCCTGTAATTAATAATATACTGGAATTTTGCACTGTAAAGAATAGGAGAATAAAAGGAAAACTGAAAGAATAATAGGATATGAAAAATAAGAAAGAGAAAATTATTTTCTCCTAAAGTTTTAACTGTATCTAAAATTTATTTAACCAACAGAGATCCTTCTTTGTTAAGGTAATATAAACTACAGATGAACTATTTCTTTATCATTAGTATTGGTAAGGTATCCTTATTGATTTTCCTATAGAAATTAAGAATATTTTAACTTTCTAAAATCTGGACAGAAGAAAATCTGAATTTGTTACATAGAAAAAATTTTTCTGGAAGCATCATTACTTCCTCTTTCTATTCTCCTATTATCTTTTATTTCCTGTCTCTCTTCTAAAAATTCCAGCATAGGAAACTAAAGGCAACTACAAAAAAAATTACCAAGAAATAATTAAGAGAGGAATAAACCAAAACACACAAAGGAACAATCCTAAAAATAAAATGTTCAAAGCAATCTGGAAGTAGCTTAAGGAAAGTACTAAAAAGGCCAATTATATTTCTTTAGTTAAGATTCTGTTGAGGTATTTTAAGGAGCAGAATGAGACCATCTGCCTCCTACAGTGCTTTACCCCTTTTCTCCCACGCTGGCGATTCAGAGATCCTTCCACCATTCTGGACCAGAATCAGCCATCTAGATAGCCTCCTCGTTAGGAATCATGAAAATGCTGTCCCAAGATCACAAGGCTGTCAAGGGGCAGGTCTGAAATCAAGTCTCTCTTCAGGTTTCTATAACAGAATACCATAGACTGAGTGACTGACGTAGAAACAACAGAAATTTATTTCTCACATTCTGGAGACCTGGAAATCCAAGGTCAAAGCACTGGCATCTGATTCAGTGTCTTTGAGGTCCTACTTCCTGGTGTATAGAGGACCATCTTCTTGCTGTGCCCTCACATGGCAGAGAGGACAAGAGAGCTCCCTGAGGCCTCTTTTATAAGGATATTAATTCTATTCAAAGAGCTCCACCTTCATGACCCAATCACCTCCCAACAGCCCCACCTCCTGGTACCATCACATTGGAGGTTAGAGTTCAACATATGAATTTTGGAGAGTACACATTCAATCTGTAGCACTGTCCTTTCTCACAGGTGACTGTTCTCAGTTTCACTGTAGAGCTGTGTTTCAGAAAGCATAGATTGTGATAGTCAAATATGAAATGAGGTATTATTGCATTAGTCAGGAAGAAAAGGAAGATCTTGTCTTTCCTAATGTTTACTTTGTATTTTATTATACTTTTTCCTCTAATGCAATATTCCTCCATGTTGATTTCACTCTGAAAGATGGTGTGATTTTGATACATATCAGTAGTCGTAGAGAAAGTCTCTGAACTTCTTTGAATCCTAACTCCTGTCAGTAAAACTTCCTAAGTACAGAACTCCAGTATTTACATTTATGTATTTATATTATACCCACAGATTGTTGTATTTGTAGGATTTGTACATTAAACAAAACTATAATATTTAAAGAACTATATATGTAGATGATACAGATATTGATAGAAATGACAGAGATAGAGATCGATATAGATAGAGTTAAAGATAGAGAGATGGATGATATGCATACAGAGTCTAAGGTTTTTCTTCCTGCCTTCTAAAGGGAACTTTATCCACCCCCAGGTCAAAGATCAGAGATTTGAAGAAAATAATCACTGCGGTCTATGGGTCTATCAGGCATCAATAGATAACCTAACAGATAGTATAAACAACCTTAACCTAAGCCCTTTGGTTGAGAACATTTAACATTTTATTGCAAAGGAGATTTTTTAACCAAATTCATTGTAACCCTTAGGGTTCCAACTGTTTTAATAGAAACAGATTAAGAAGTAAAACTGACTGTGCTAGAGCAAATGTGCTAAAGATGGTCAGATTAAATAAGCACTTCAAAATGAAAACAGTCATAAACAGCGTCTAACCTGCAGGTTGTGTGTTATTACTGATTGGAATAAGGAGAAACTATTTAGCTTGTCCAACTTGTAGCCTGGTCCAGGACGGCTTTGAATGCTGCCCAACACAAAATCACAAACTTTCTTAAAACATTATGAGATTATATTTATGACTTTTTTTTTTTTTTTAGCTCATTAGCTATTGTGAGTGTTAGTGTATTTTATGTATGGCCTGATATAATTCTTCCAGTGTGGCCCAGGGAAAGCAAAAGGCTGACACCCCTGAATTTCACACATTCTCTAAGTTACAGAGGCTTTGTACTATGAGTTCTCCTGTTCCTGGTCTTTGGATACCTACATAATGGAGAACTCTATTTTTTTTGTGGAATTGCCACTCTTTGGTAGACTTCTTATGCTAGGGTAGGTACTATCATTCACTAAGCCTGATGTCCTATTCCAGGAGCTGGATGGCTTATAGAGCTTAGCCAAATGGGGTTTTAATAATTTCCTCTCCATGCCAAAGACCCAGATTCAACCATGGCATTGACTTAATAAAATTTCCATTTCCCATCATTATTCCCATTATTTTGAAAGAAACTACCAGCACTTGGGGCAATTCTGAATATTCTAATTGCTCCAAAGAAAGTTTACATGAGTTGCATCAACAAATGAGAGTGGCCCTAAGACCAAAGAGGATTTATGTTACACAGGCTTGGAAAATAAGGTTTCCTTAACATTAGATCAAAGCAAATGGAACCTAGAAATGCTATAAAATTAAAATGCTTTTTGCAGTAAGAAGACAAAATGTGTACGTGAGCTAAAACTAGAGACAATCTACAACACATTGCAAAATGTTTTTCTTATATGGGAACTAGTAGGGACATACTTGAGCCAGAATCTCTAGCTTACTATATAACGAGCATCTCTGCTCTCCAGGGATCTGGAAGAGTTTGCAAAGCTATTCCCGGCCAGACTACAGCCCCACCAGTGGCTGACAACAGCTTTTTAGAAAATAATAACAATAAATAATAACATTAAGGCAGTGAGAATTTGTCAAAGCATTATGTTGCTATTCTCATTTGTCTTATAATTCCCAGTGGGATCTTGAAAACAAACAATGGATTTCTCATATTCCCTCTCTCGCCATCTGCCAAACTGAGAAAACAGTAATTATCACTAACTGCCCTCACCTCTCACAGTTTGAAAAGACTTCAATTATTTGAAATTTGTGGAAATACAGCTTGAAGAATTATTCTACAAAACAGTGGATTCTAAAAAAGCACTCTTTTTGTGTGGAACATTTCTGATGGCCAATAAATACAGAAAGCTAGCAAAGAAAATAAGAATAATTTAAAGTTGGCTGTGTATTAGAATGGTTTTTATACCATCCCCATGAGATGTGATTGAAATTCATCCATAAGGAGTTGAAATATCCTTGCCACAAAATTTGGATTTAATGAGTTTTCAGAAATGAGGGGCCAATTTGCCAAACCTACATTGGGGTATGGTAAAAGCAATAATTAAAGTCCTCCTTGCTTGATGACTTTTAGCTGTGCTCCCCTTCTCCAATAGCATGCCAATAAAAGTTACATTTAGTTACATTAATGTTGGTACATTTCCTTAAAAAAAAAACAAAAAACATAAAAACCTCTTACATAGGTTAGGTCTGTCAATCATTCCACCAATGGAATGTGTTTTAGAATAAGTAGGTTTTTCTAATACCTGCTGGGATGAGCTATAAAGAGCTAGAAGTGTTGTCCTGGAAAGGGAGTGTTGCAGGGGAGAAAGCGGGTCATTTTGGAACACTGGTGGTCATACCTGGGGTGCCATTTTATTAAAAAGCATGTATAGTCTAGGTCTTGGTTCTCTTGGCACATTGCCCTTCAATTTCCATAGCTGGGCTCACCCAAAACCCATCTGAGACTTAGGCTTCTTCTACATCCTAGGTCCAATTGGTGAGTTTACTTGCCCAAGATTAAGGAACTTTGACCCATAGCTCAGTATCAACTGAGCCTAGATAATACTAACGTAAGGTGACCAGATTTTAACATTGGTAAAGTGGGACACCATTGACCAGGGGGGAGGGGGTTCTTGATTAAAAATTTGGTCTATCTCCCACCGTTCCCTAGCTTGTCGTGCATTCTTTCCAAAAATCGGGACTTTTTTAAAATGCCGCGGGATGCAGGACAAATTGTTAAAAATCGGGACTGTCCTGCCAAAAGCAGGACACCTTATACTAACGGGTCATTATCATCACTTTCATTAATTTGTAACCAATCAACTTCATTGGGAGGCTTAATGAGCTTGGAATGAAGACAGCTCTGGGTGTGCACCCTGAATCTGCCATTTACTATCTGAACTTTCTCAAGTATCATCTTTCTGAGCTTCAGTTTGCTAATCTATAAAAAAAAGATATAACACCTCTATTGCTCTATCTACGTATATATATGGGTCTATATACAGTGCTAGCAGAGTTTGGGGTATGTCATAGGTACTCAATAAATGTCATTTTTCCTTTATTGCTCCTCCTTCTTTTATGTATTTAGATGTAAAAAAAAAAAAAAAAAAAAAAAGCTTTGTGCCATTAGAATCAGTCATTTTTTTCATGACTCATATAATCAGCTGTTGCTATCCATGCTGGGAATGATTCTAGGTCCCTGACATTGTCATCGATCTAGACTGGAAATTTAGATGAGGTCAGTAATTAAGAGTTAGAACCCCGTGCTTTGCTTTCCTTCTCTGTGCTTGCATGAACACTTTACACATACTTCTATCGTGGAGCGTCTTATGTTATTTAGGAATTATTTGTGCTCAATGTGACTTCCCCGGGAAGGCAGAGTTGATGCCATTCATCTTCAGCTTCCGCATTCCTAGCACAGTGTGTGGCTCTCACTACTCATGCTGTTTCTTGCAAAAGGGGTCCACACTGACCTGTTTTGTTTCACCTGACTGGGAAATGAGTCAACCTGCTTCCAGGTGATCAGATCTCTTTAAAGGAGAAGTGCACATGTGTGTGCGTGCACAGAGCCACACACACATACCATAAAAAAAAGAGGCAAAGAAAGTGAGAGACAATTTTGTTTTAAAATGGAAACAGGTATTAAGTGATCACCTTTTTTGAGTTTTTAATGGAGACTTTTCCCTTGGAATTGACTCCTATAGGCACAGAGGTCTACATCCCTCAGTAGTCAGTGGTTATTGCCTCCTAAACGATGCCCAGCCCAATAAAAAGGCAAAGAGGTAGATATCTACCAAGTGGCACAGTCTCAGTTGGAGAGACTCCTGAGCTGTAAGAGTTTGGGACCAATACAGTTTAGGACTCATGGGTTATTAATAAACAATGACACTAGTATTACTTATAACTTGTGAGCATATTCTCACTATTTTCATTGTCAGCCTTTGAATAATTGGGTTGCGAAAGTTGATGGGAAAGAGGATACATGCTCTAGAAATTTGGAGACGGGAGATCAGTGTGGGTTGAAATGGTTTCATGTCCAAAAATAATGATGGTAATAATTAGCATTTGCTTAGTACCTTGCAATTTACAAAGTGTTTTTATAGCACTATCTAATTTTATAAAGGTGATAAACTGGCCCTTAGGGACTTCATGCCAAACCTTGAAAGTTATAAGTTTAGGGGGACAGTGAGAAAGGAGAGGCTTAAAAATGCATTAAAAGGCAGAAAATCAGCCAAATTTATTGCAGAGAAATAGATTTATTTGGCATTTTAGAAACTCAACATAGCTCATAAAAGAAGCAGTTGGCCCATATTTTGATTTCACAGTGTTGGCACTTTTTGTTTTTAATTGATTGAAGGAGAGTTTTTGATGTGCAATTAAAAGGATGATGTTTACTTATTTGGAACTAAAAGATTCACAAAACCAGGAGACACCAGAACCGTATTTAGAGGCAAAAGCTAGAATTATTTGACTAACCTACTGAATGTAAGTAGAAGCATAGTTAGAGGGGAACTACGAGGAACTGATTGGAAGTTCCTTTAAAACTCAGGTATGCATTTTCCAGAAAGAAACCGGACTGGTCTGTAGGATGCTCATGACAGCCTTATCTTCTATCTCATAAACAGCCTAATCTAAAGCTATGAGTTAATACGGCACCAGATGAGTTAATCAAATGCAAATGTGAATGAGACTTAACCTTGAAAAGTTGAGGAACGGGGGCGCCCTGCCACCACCCCTCTGCCTCCCTGAATTTTTTGCCTTCTGCCCTGCCTTTCCTTCAGAAAGGCCAGGTTACCGGGATTGCAAGGGAAGGAGACGCGTTAATAGACAACAGCCAAGCAAGGACCAAAGTCACGTTATTGGATCACACAGGAAGCTAGAATCATCCAGATAGCCACGAAGGCAGCTCGCGAGCTGCGCAAGTGTGTCATTGGCTCATTTGTAAGCCTTTCCAGATGTGGCGCGAGCTTGAGCCTATTTGGCAGCTGTCCAGGAAGCCGCCTGCAGTCGGCGCACTGGCGGCCGCAGTGCGAGCTGCAATGCCGGGCTCCTGAAGCCGCAGGGCTCGCTGGCGGCTCGTCCCCGTCCCCGGGCCCGGCGCGCACGCCTGGCCGCCTGGCACAGCCACAAGCCGCAGCCGGGAAGGGACATCTGCAGCAGGAGCGCAGAATGGTCGCAGTGCCGGGGCTGCGCTGAATGCCTTTGCGGAGATGGGGGATCCTGAGGCCCACGTGATGGCGCGGCCCCTGAGAGCCCCTCTCCGGAGGTCCTTTAGTGACCACATCCGAGACTCCACGGCCAGAGCCCTGGATGTTATTTGGAAAAATACCAGAGACAGAAGGCTGGCAGGTGAGAGGCTGGGGGGGGGGGGGGGGGGGCATTAAAAGGAAAACGATTGAATACACAGACACAGCTATTAACTCGGATAATTAATGATCTCATCAGCTTTGTGAAGTTCATCACTGTCGTGACAGTGATTTCTTTCAATCTCCCATCTTTCTGGTATTTAATCTTTCTGGAGTGTGTTGTTGTTGTTTTGTTTTTTTCCCTCTAAATGCCTAAATGTCTGATGATTTCTAGATAAGGTTGCATGCGGTGTTTTGTTTGCTTGTTTGTTTGTTTGTTTGTTTTAACCTTGAAAAGAAAAGCAAGGTCCTTCTGAGTGCCAGGAAATCAGTGGCGATGGACAACGGCAGAAGCGTCCAGATCTGTGGGGCTGGTGGTGGTCAGCGGTGGAGCTGGTCTGTGTGAGGTGACCTGGCGTGTGTGCACTGGGGCCTGGAGGGGTGGTGTGTCCACGAGTGAAAGCCTGCTGCTATTTCCTCTGGCAGCCTGGAGCTGCGCTGACTTCCAAGAGGGTGTCAGGTACACTAGTGGCAGGCATTTGAAATATAATAAAACATAACTACAGTGGTACGATTCAAACGGTCTGGGGCTCATGTGACAGCGACCAAATGGCAGACTGTGTTAGAAGGGGCACACTCAGGAAACAGGAAATTCTGCCTCATGCTGGTATTAAGAATATTCATAAAGTGATAGAGCATAGCATCACACACACACACACACACACACACACACACCCTCCCTGACTCCAGAAAAGATTTCCCAATAGTGCTTAATGGCTCTTTCTTGTTTGCTTTCTAAGTCTGTATACTTACGTCATCTACATGGATGGTTCAAAGATTATGTTTTCTTAACCTTCTTGGTTAATCCAGTTGTTTTTCATATACTGAATGTTCTGAATTGTTAAATATATTAGAAGTGGCCTTCAAATGTCAACCCAGATTTCTATGCTGTGTTCTTGATAAAAGGTCATTTGACTCTCACATAATTGTCTTGACATGATTTGAAAAGGGGAAATCTCAGGTTTGTGAGTGTGATAAAATAGATAATGAAGATAACATACTCATTACATATCATGATAGGCTATAAATTTGTCCTCAATGCTCATAAAAGTCTTTCTGTTAAACTAAACAATATTGCCCAGGACTAAGTTCATGGTCACAAATGAAAAGACTCCACAAATAGTGTCTTTTTAAATAACCCAAAAAATACCTTACTGTGGTTTGGTGTTTTAATTTGAGAGTAAGACTAATTCAAACATTCTTGCTTCCCAGACTTGCCCCCTATATTTTCTTAAATGAAGAGCTTCTGACAGCTGTTGACCTCTTAGAATAAGGATCCTCTCCATGGAAAGTTGCTGGCTCTTATCTCGTCATTTGTCTGTTAATATATTAATGGTCTATATGGAATCAAAAATATAGCATTGAATGAAAAACACTTAGAGAAAAACAGTGACTTCTTATGTGTGATAAAAAAAAATTTAAACATTTCCACAGCTCTTAACAGCAAATAGGACTGTTGCTATTCTAGATCCGCTGAAGGAAGGAATTCTTTATATTGCCCAGTTTTCCTAAGATGCATGTGACCTCTTAGGTCATTCGCCCAGTAAAGAATCCAGGTACTACATATCCTGGAGCAGGAAGGACTTTGGCTGCCACAGCTGACTGGGACTGGGCATTCAGACTCTTTTTTGAGTCCTCCCCTGTGCTTATCAAAGGGAGACCGATTTGGTTTCGGTCCAAACTTCAAGAGCACTTACTTCTATCCTTTCCCTTAAACTTCTCCTCTGTACTCAACCCTCCCACTGACCAGAGGCTAAATAACAGCAGTTAATTATCCACAAAAAGTCACTTCTCTAAACACCAGAGACAGTCTTCATTCTATATCATATCACTTTGCCCTCTCTTGCGTAATGGAGAGCACTAGAAAGTCCAAACCGCCCCCTTCACTTTATGTTGTAGAATTAATGAGGTGGCAGGTAAGAAGTGTTTTTAAAGCCTCTATAGGAAAATACTTCTGCTTGTAGACCTGAAACATTATTTCTATGATGATCATTACCTTAACAACTTATGCCTTTCATCAAGTTTCTCAAAAATTAATGAGACATCAGTTTCTTCCAGAGGTTTTACCTGACCTACGTATTTGGCCATAGGACAGAGTTTTGAATTTCTTTGTTAGGTATTTTTGCTGTCAATCAATCTCTCTTTATCTCTATCACTATCTTTCAATATCTATCTAACTATTCTCTCCCTCCCTCCCTCCTTTAACGGTTCCTAGTACTTCTACCCCAAATGATGTCATGCACAAAAACCATCATTTACCTCTCCTTGCCTTAAATTCTCCTATAAAGAATTTTGTCTGTTATCTTTAAGGATTCACAGCCTTATCTAAACAAAATACAGAATTGCTGCTAGATAAAAGGCCTTCCAGTTGTGAGGCGTGATGGAAAAAATTGTTTTAATTGCATGCTGCTTTATATGTAATTGCCTTTCTCTGCCCAACCACAACCCACAGGGGTTTCTCTTATTTCTATTCTCTCTACAACCATTATTCCCAACTCCACAGCTGCAGTGTCTTCTTTCTAAGAGCAGAGGATGGCATTGGGTTTTCAGGGAATGGGAACTTTAAGGTTAACAGTGGTGACGGATGGGGTAGACAGCCCTTCTTCATCTTACATGTCCTGAGTCCTCCCCACTCCTCTGTGGCTGACGCCCTCCCCTTGCCTACAAGGACATCCAGGCTTCAGAGTGCGTTTCATTCCTGAATGCCTCTTGCTCCTTAATCCTTTCGTATAGGGCTTATTAGCCCTTTTATGTGCCAGTTGACCTCATTAGCATTCTGGTGCAGCCTGTGGATCACTTCCCAGAATAGTGTTTTTAAGGTATAAATAAAAGATGTACAATTATAAAGGAAACCAATAATAATGAAATAGAGTTATTAAGGTATTCAAAATGGGGAAGCCGGGATGGCTCAGCGGGTTAAGCGCTCGATTTGCAGCCCTGGAAACTGAGAATCAAATACCAGCCCCAGCCCTTGTGGACTCATATGCTGAACTGGGGTGTGCTTCCCATGCAAGAGCCCCCAGTTCAGTTCTCACTCCACCCCCACCCCGGTTCAGCCCCTGGCTTGAGGGGGCGTGCCTCCCATGCTGGAGACCCCCAGCCCAGTTCCCGCCCTGTACAGCCCCCATCCACCTATGTGGAACAAAACCGTGTCAAAAACTGATGAAGTTCAGCTATGGAGACTGCTCTGGGCCCTCCCCCTTCTCTCTGTCTCTCTGTCTTTGTCTGTCTCTGTCTCTGTCAAAAACAATAAAATTTTAAAAAAGATATTCAAAACACAAAATTGTGACATAGTAGTGATATAATGTGAATGAATTATATACTAGAATAATGTATTTTAATATATTAAAATTTTATAGTTTTTCTTATAATCTGTGTATTATAAGGAAGTGAATATAATTTAAATATATTTTTTAAATTCCAGCATGCAGATTGTTATCAGTTAACTAGAGTAAGAGCATTAAGCTGTATAGTAGTCTTTGATTCATCTCCTTGTCACCAACCATTATAGATAGGGAATACTGGAGAGCAATGTTCATATTTTGGTCATGAATGTGCAAACCTTCAACCTTCCTGTTTGGTAGCTGATTGAGGCCCATAATGTCACATGAATATCTCTGGACAGAAAATCTGCAATCATATGTGATCTGGTGTTGGTATGATAACTAAAGCAACTATGAAATAGGGATGTGAGTGATATTTTACGATATCTGCTACAACTGTAAATGAATGGAAAAGTCTTGTTTCTCTTGGTGACAGTCACAAGGACAGCTCATACCATGGTGTGGTGGGGGCAGTTTATCAAAATTCATCATTGGAATGAATGCTAAATTTCAGTTAGTTTAGTGAAACTAGACATGAAATTTTTCCTCCTCCAAGTTCATGAACACCCAGAATTCAATTCTAGAGGCCCTATATTAAGAATCCCTGCTTAACAGTTATTTGATTTTCAAACATTTCTAATAAAAAATCCTCCTAGTAAAAGATACTGGGCTTTCATACATGAGATGGTTGGAATTCCTTGATGTGTATTTAACAAAGCTCTACCAATGTGTTTGGATAAGACTGCCTATAAGGAAAAATGTAAAAGAAACTAAAATTCAGACTAGAGAGAGACTGAAAGTAAGACAAAACCCAGACTCTACATGTCATCAATTTCAAAAGTTGAATGAATAAGCAAGCCAAAAAGATGTTGTTTATTTAACAACATTTAATAAGGTAAGAACAATTTACACAGTGCAAAACACACTGATTTTAAAAAAGTATTCAATCTATTCTTTCTATTAGGGCAGCATGACATATAAGGGAAAAAAATCTAAATGCTTCAACCTGTTATGAAACCTGTGGCACTACATCTATAACTAAACATTTCAGAGAAGGAAGAAAAATTGAATTGCTTATAAAGAAGGCAGGCAAATCTAGACAAATCTCAATCCAGGTGAGATTCAATGAACATAAAATAAATTCTTCAAGTATCTACATCAGGTTGGATCCCCCTGGGGTATTTTGTTGAGTCGCTTGTGAAATACATTTTTGCATTGCAACTGACCAGGTCTCTGGTTCACTAGCAAAATGAATGCTTGGCATGCTGTGCAATACATTGGCTCTCAATCCCGTGGAGCATCAAGAATTCTGGCCCACTTCCCATGACAGGCAACCACAAACGCTGACTCCTGTGAACTGTTTTCCACTCAATGGTTCACAGTACAAAGCAAGTAAGGGCATATATAATACCTTTTAATCAAGAATGATGTATGCCTCAAAGTATGCAGGCTCATCCAGTAAACAGAGACTTCCCTAGACATGCAGCGCTATATAACATTTTAAAGGGTCTAAGAGACAACCACTAATGAAGCTTCATGAGATACTGTCACATTTCTGGAGGGTAGATGTGAGCATGCATCTATTAAATTAGATTCTACTCTTTCCAGTAAAAAGAGGGGCATGTTGAAGTCGAGGCCAATGTTGATGAGAGAAAACGTAATATCATAGGGTAAGAGAGCTGACCGTGATATCAGATTGCTTGGGTTTGGATCCTGGCTCTTGCGCTGGATAACCTTGGACAAATCAGTCTGTTCCTCACCCATATAAAGATGATGATAGTACTTCATCATAAATTGTTTTAAGGGTTAAATGAGCAACTATGCAGAGTGCTTAGGCAAGTCATTGGCATATAGTAAATATCCTATTCATTTTGGTGGTTCTAACCCCTCTTCCCTTTTCCTTATGCCCTATTTCCATGAAAACTTCACCCTGTTAATATAACAATACTATAATTTTTCTGAGTCTTTTGGCAAAACTAGTTCAACCAGTCCAAAAAGTAGAAAAGAAAAGGTACATTTTCAATGGTAAATGGAATTTATCGCTCTACCTCTGCAGAAAAAAAACAAAACAAAGAAGAATATAGTAGAGGTGATTTGGAGTGCAGACCTTGAACTCCAAAATGAAATGCCTTGAGAATAACTGTTTTTGCATACTGAAGAGAGAATTTAGTCCTTGCATATGAGTTTGTCAGGCAAGATCTACAATATCTGAAAGTCTTCCCAAGCAAGTTGGAACCTGCTTTGATAATTGCTTCAGCGATGGAGCCAAACATGGAAAAGAGCAGTAGCACCAGCAGGCCAGGGTTTCAAGCATGTGGCCCAGCTCTGGTATGGGAGAAAGTATGCTAAATGTCAGCGTTGCCACTTGAAAGGGATAGCTTGCACGCCTCTCTTTCTGGAGCAAGACTTCTGTGACTTTCTTCATTTACAATAGTATGTATGAACAGTCTGCATATTTTGCCAAAGGTTATTATTATACACAAATACTGAGATGCGTCCAGAGTCAAGGGCATGGTAGGAGGGGTATATGAATTAGTCATAGGTCTTCTGAAGGATCTGAAGCTATATCATGAAGCCAAAACTGGATTTAAGAGAATGTTCCACTGTAAGTTCGGGCCTAGAAGAACTATTAAGGTACTGATTGAAGTTAAACTTGTCATTGTATGTGTTTTACAATATCTGGTTCTAGTCACTTACTTTTAATAATAATCTGTCATTCTGTTTTTAGTTGACATACAATATTATATTAATTTCAGGTGTATTTACTTGATATTTGTTTATATTACAAAATGATCACGACAGTCAGTATAGCTAGCATCCATTACCATAGTTATAGAATTATTTTTCTTGTGATGAGGACTTTTAAGATTTACTGTCTTAGCAACTTTCAAATATGAAATACAGTATTATTAACCATAGTCACCATGCTGCAGTCAGGACTTATTTATTTTATAAGGGAAGGGAAGTTTGTACCTTCCTTCATCCATTTAGCCCATCCCCAATTCCCACCTCTGGCAACCACCACTCTCTATATCTGGTTTTGTTTTTTAGATTCCACATATAAAAGAGATATTTCTCTTTCTCTATATCACTTATTTCACTTAGCGGAATGCCCTCACAGTCTATCCATGTTGTCATACATGGAACATTTCATTCTTTCTTTATGGCTGAATAATATGCCTGTGTCTGTGTGTGTGTGTGTGTGTGTGTGTGTGTGTGTGTGTGTGTGTGTGTGTGTGAGAGAGAGAGAGAGAGAGAGAGAGAGTGAGAGAGAGAGAGAGAGAGAGAGAGATCGTATTTTCCCTATCCATTCATCTGTTGACAGACACTTAGGTTGTTTCCAGATCTTGGCTATAGGAAATAATGCTGTAGTGAACATGGGACTATCTGTCAAATTAGTGTTTTCATTTTCTTTGAATAAATACCCAGAAGTGGGATTGCTGTATCATATGGTAATTCTATTTTTAATTTTTTGAGAACTTTCCATATTGTTTTTTCATAGTGGCTGCACTAATTTACAATCTCACTAACAGTGCAAGAGGGTTCCCCTTTGTCCACAACCACTTCTACACTTGTTATTTCTTACCTTCTTGATAACAGCCATTCTAACAGGTATGAGGTGATACCTCATTGTGGTTTTGATTTGCATCTCCCTGGTAATTAGTGATGTGGAGAATCTTTTCATGTACCTGTTGGCCATCTGTATGTCTTCCATTATCTGTCATTCTTGAAGAAAGAAAGAGGATGTGCCATCTAGAGGGAATGTACTAGAGTTGTTTGTGTGTGATGAGGATAATGAGTTTACACTTATCCTTCTGTGTTTCTCCCCCATTGCTCTTGACAACTACTGGTATTTTTGAAGAATTTGCTTTGAATTATTGATAAAGACTTAACCAAAGTTAACCACAGAATAATGTCATCTATTCTCTTAGTAATCAAATACTACTCTACTGTTGCTGCTCTTCTTCTCAGGCAAAGACTAGGCATGTAATAAATTATAAACTAAATATGTTTTGTAATCTGAACTAAATCTGGCACCTAGCAGTAGGTAGGTATTATCAACAGCATTCTTATGACAAATAACAATAATTAAGTTATCATTTCAGTGTTTACTAAGTGTCAGAACCTACACTGAGAGCTCTGAAGACTTTTTTGCATGTAATCATCAAAATAATCCTAAGAGGTATATACTACTATTTTTAATTCTTTTTTAAAGTTAGGACATTCTTGGTAATACCTTTAAAATCTATTAGCGAGTGTCCATGGACAAAACTCAGAAACATCCAAATCTGTCAATCATCATGAATTAATCTCACAAATATTTATGGAGAAGCTATTGTATGCAAAGCACTGTGCTAGGCACCAAATGAGAAACAAAGCACACATTTCTTGCCCACCAGCCATGAATATAACAGCTGATTTCTACCTTTGAACTCAGCAGGGGACCAGCATAAGTGAAGTGAACTCTATTTTATTATGAAAGAGCTATCCAGTGTCACGGAGACACTGAGGAATGTGTGAAACTCATAACCAATCTGTCCTTTAAGCCAGTGATTCTCGGTGAAGTGGGAGAAGACACACTGGTAAGGGGCAGTATCAGAAAGAGCATATGTAGCTTTTAAAAATATATTCAATGATATATTGTTTTCATAGCACAAATGGTATCTTATACAGTGTTGATGAGAGAGAAGGAAAGCACAGGTGGGTGTGAGGGATGGGACATGAGCATGAGGATTGAGAAACGCCAATTTACACTGCTCTGCAAATCCCTGTGGGCCAACTCCCCTCATGAGCAAATTAACCTGTGAGCATAAATAAGGAAATCAGAGCTATAGAGTGCCCCCCACGGAACCAAGGAATGTCTTCTCTGCAAAGAAGGGTCAGGCTAGTTGGTGCGTGTTCCCTAAGGAGCTGGGTGTTCTCCTCCTGGGACAGACTCCTTACTTCCAAAGTTCCATGAAGTCATATCTTTAATCTCTTTTTTAAGGTGAGACGCTGACATTTTTTCAGTTGGTGTGTATAAGAGTCTAAAACATGTCATTATCTAACGTAGGGTGCACTTTGGGGAAGCCAGAATGGCTCAGCTGGTTAAGTGCTTGCCTTGTAGCCCTGGGATCCAAAAATCAAATCCCAACCCTGGAATCCTGGCCCTGGCCCATGCAGATCCACATGCTGAACTGGGGTGTGCTTCTCATGTAGGAGCCCCCCCTGACCGGTTCCCACCCTGCGTGGCCCCCACCCACCTGTGTGGCATAAAACTAATGACATACAACCATGGAGACTACTGTGTGTGGGCCCTCCCCTTTCTCTCTGTCTCTGTCTGTCAAAACAATAAAATAAATCTTTAAAAAATAGAATAGGGCGCACTTGACTGATTCAGAAATCAAAATGTACTAAAATTGGAAGTTGTACTTTAAATATCTCAATTTATAAACAAGATTGTTCACAGACTTTAATATACATGAGCTTCAGAAATGAAATGCAGTCTACTGTGATTCCACAGAAGTACTTATGGAGCCAAAATGTCAGTCAGGATGCCCTTTCTTCTCATCGTAACTCTAAGAGAGATATTCCTATTTTGTATTTTTTAAAGAAAAGGAAAATAATAATGGATGGGCTATAATAAAAGTATAGCATAATTAGTATATTAGTAAATATTTCCTAGTCTCCAAGGTTATGTCACACTCGGAGTAGGAAAATACTTGAGATAATAGAACTTAAAATAAAATTATAATAAAAAAACAAAATATATAGAATTAATATAAATATTAAAGATTAAGTATACAACCATATTGAAGCAATTCTACAGTGTCATATACAAAATGAGCTTATAAAATTCTAGTACATTCCAGATTGATACTACCCGAGATTACTTTCAATAATTTGAAAATTATCTATCCAATGCAGAGGTTAATGCAATCAGTGAGAAGATTACCAAAAAAGAAATTAATTTGTATTAATACTGCTTTGATCAATTTTCACATTTTTAATTAAAGCACATTTTGAATATTGCCAATATATTTGCATATCATGGCCTCATTTTCTTTTAGAGGTAATTTCACTAGTTTACGCCAAACAATCTATTTAATTATGGCTTCTTACTGTTACCAGGTAGAGAAGCTAAAAGATGAAAGAAATCTGGAAAGTTGTTTTTTTTCTTTAAGGTTAAACATTTCATCTTCAAAAAAGGGACTTAGAACCGAGAAAGTATGGGCCGTGACTCAGATACTGTATAGTTAAGAAGGCAGGCAGAACATGCACTGAAGCGAAGAGTAACAGTGTTTTGAAACTAGATGGGAATAATCCTTTGTTAATTATCGATTTGCTAATATTGATTGTGTAATGACTATGTAAAAGCCACAATACTAAGTTGTAGAAAAGCTACAGGGATTAATTAAAAACTGTCCCTGGACTTCAGGAGTCTAGAGTCTATTTGGAAGGAAAAAGTAACCCACAGAGAATTAAGACTTCAAGGCATGATTTGACAGTTACCATAAGGTACTTACTTACCAAGTCAGTCAATATTTGTCCCTCCCTCCCTAACTCCCTTCTTTTTTCCTTCCTTTCCTCCCTCTCTCTTTCCCTCCTCTGTTTCTCCTGTTGGCAGCATGAATTTACCACTGATCCAAGTGCATTGGAACAAAAGAATATTCACACTATTTGATCATTACTAGTGTTTCCTGCACTTTGTCACAGCCATGCTCATTTGTCCCATAAGAAACCTTATATATAAATAAAAATTTCCTCAAAAGAATTAATTTTTTTAATTGTCATTATCCCTTTTCCACTATTGCTCATGGCAAAGAGCCTCTATGTCTCTATGAGAAAGTGACAGTAGTTTGGGGGGACCAGGAGGGGAGTGTTTGTGGGATCGTGTGCCAGGAAAGTGGTGTGAAGGTAAATAAAGGTTTTCACAGTAACGTTGGTGTATGAGTATTTAGCCAGGTAAGTTATGTGGACATTCCTCAGCCCTCTTTGTGCTACGTTCTGCCAGCGGTTCTAGTGAGAAATGCGAAGGGTAATTTACGGTAATGGTCTATGTATGAGCCGATATATTGGCTCGCCGCACTTTTCGCCCGAGATACAAAAGCCAACATATGGGCCTGTCGCATTAAAAAGGTCAATATTTAAAGAAATTCTCACAACTAGTGGTTGCACTGATTTACCTGGTTGCTCCCTCCATTGAATAAAAATAAAAACAGAACGTACCCCACTGTGATTTGACACCAGAGTACTCTGGGAAGTAGTAAGGTTTGCGTTTTCTGAGAAGGTTGTTGACTCACACTTTGTATTCAGTGGAACTCAAATGTGTTCCAGATAGGAAGTTCCATAAGCGCTTGAGACTGGCAGCCAGGAAGTGTTGAGAGAGAAGAAGTCCATTTTTAAGATTTGCCAGGATAATGACCCTGATTCCTCATTATTTGACAGTAAAAATATCTTCGTGTTGAATTCAGCGTCGTAATAGAGGGCTGTCAAATTCACCTCTCTATAGCAGTAATCTCCAATCAGTAAATTATTTAAGTCAAGAACTGAAACATTCTTAATAAAAACAAATGAACAACTTCTAAACAATGACAACAACCAAGACATAACAACAACAACAACAGCATATTATTGCTTGGTGAAATCTTGCTTGGTGATCTCTGACCATCCTACCACATATGACTTTTTTCTCTCTCCTTTCTCTGTATCTTTAAGGAATTTATGATTAGCATATCTAGGCAATTGTACACACGTGCACACACACATGAACACACACCTCAGGAAGCCATGACTTCAAGGAACCTCTCTTCATGAAAGATTGAGGATTCCTGATTTATAGGATGTTGATGTAAAAGTTACAATGTAGCATCTGGTTGTTGACAACTTGTGGTGGGGGTGGGGACACAGCACATTTAATGATGTCTAGACTTTGTTTTATCTTGTAGGTTTTGGGTGACATATTTAGCTTTTTGCAGACGACTGTCAAATCACTGAGTCAGCATTCAGTGTGGTTCAGTTTATCATGATCCATCATCTCTAATCTGGTTTTGAATAGCAGGATGTTGTAGGTCCAGATTGAAGTGTGACCTCTGAATGTTTTCCATTCATGCTTGATTACTATATCCTAGAGGTCTAGACAGTGTTATTGGTTTTTCACCAACATAAACATCTGTGGGGGGGCGGGGGGGGAAGGAACTAAACTACTAAACTAGATGAGTAAGAGCATTCCTAATCTACCTTTACAATATGCTATATTTAAAAGAAAACTTAAAAATTAAGCCTTCTCAGGTTGAAAAGGGTACCATCAAATGTATTATTTTTCAACCCTGATAAGACCGTCTCTACACTATAATTTTTTGCTGATGACAAGTTTGAACAGGTAATTTCAGACTGCAATTGAAACATCTTCCCTTTGTGCTATCACAAGAAGCTAGAATTTCACTTAGTGAATTCCAGCCAAATGAAATTAGCACGTGCATGTTGACTCATGTGTAGCACATAGATGGACAAATGAGATGATAAACCAGTGGGGGCAGGAAAGGGAGGTGATGACGCCAAACCCACAGCCGCGTGGGACTGAGTCTGTCAGGCCTTCTCAAGTGTAATTTCACATGGTGGTGGTGGGGGGGCTTCATGTTCTAAGAGGTATGAACTCCACTGGAAGGATGCAGAGAGCTTACTCCAGAACCCAGCAGAGCAGAGCACTGCCATGCCACTGAGTCACAAGGAGAAATGGAAGCCCTTTTTTTCACACTGGGGCTACTGACCACCTCCAACCAAACACCCACCAAACATGCCCACAGCCACCGCATCCGCTCGGAGAGTGTAAAGGGGTAATAAGTCAACCCAAAGTGTGTGCCTTTCTTGTGCCTTTTGCATTCAGATGACACATATGGCAATACTGTGAGAATAGCACTGGAAATATCACACTGAAATGTTTTTAATTTATGAAATGTACATTCTGTAACTAATTCCAATTTATGTTTGTTTCTTTTTCTTTAATTTTTTTTTTGTGGCAAGGGAAGATGAAGAAAGGCTTCCCTCAGTCCTTCAGTGATGACTTGTATAAAAAAATCGATGATTAAGAATCCAAGACCCTGTTTCCCGCCAAAGCTCTTTGGCCCAGCACAATCATTGCACAACTGAAGATAAACAAGGAGAGTAAACTCCAGGAAAAATGATTTCAGAGTGCTGCCTGAAAATCCATTTGAAATGTCCTTTGTGCCATTTACGACAATAATAACAGCCTGTGGCCTGCCACTATGTGCATACCCCAAGGATTAGCAGGCAGATCAGAGCCAAATGTTATCAGGCTGGGGCAAAGAAAGAAATTAATGTTTCACTTAAAAAAATGAAAAATTAAAAAAGAAAGGACATTAACCAGGAGGCGAGGGTAAACCACTCTTGCTTATGCTGCCTTCTGGGAAACTAGGACATGTGGGTCAAAACCGTGCACCCACCTCCTCCACCATGCCACACACATTCCAGGCCCTCCACCTTCTGAGGTCACTTTGCAGAAAATGTTTTTATTTCTGTGACCCTGAGCATGACTCCTACTTTGTTGCATAAAGTATTCCCTCAGTGAACTCTCGTGGCCGTCTGTCGTTAATCCCTGCCACCGACCCACACATACCCCAACTCTCAAACTTCTTTGGTGATTGCTTTTTTTCTTTACCCATTTTGTACTAAAAGTTAGAAGCTGAGTTTAATCAGCTCAAAAGCATAATTTGTCCTGTGTGTGTATGCTTTCCTCTCCTTGTTCCATCTTTTTCTCCTTATGTGGACCGCAAATATTTTAACTGATTAATAAAACACCATTACTTGAGCTATCCACTTGTCTCTAAATAAGAGTGCACTTAGGTAATGTCTCTGATTTTAAATGGAGTCTAGGGAAATGATATTTGACAACTTTTATTAAGATAGAAAAAAGCTGACCTGTACCTTCTACCAGTTGAATTCTAAGGGTCAAAAGCCAAGTACTTTTAATAATGTTTTAAGAGTAAGTTATCCTTGCTCACTTTGAAGACTGAAGCACATACTAATTGCTTTTGTAAAATGAAGGTGATGTTACAACAGCTAATGGTCCATGCAGTTGGACCCTGGGACATTTGATTCCAGTATCTCGTGGGACTGAAGTCGCTGTTTTCATAACATACTCACTGGTTTTGATTCAATACATTTCAAATCAGTGTCTTGGCTTTCCAAAATCTTTTCTCCAAAAGTATCTTTAGGTGTGTTATCAATAAATTAACAGCAAAATTATCTTTATTAATATTTTGGACATATAAAAACTCATGGATCAACCACTAACTTAAATAATAAAAATTACTATTTTAAAATTTAAAATTATTGAGTGCCCTTTGAGGATCACATTTCCTTCCTCATCCTCCTCCCCAACTCCTTTGACATTCACCAATCCTAAACTTGGTATTTAATCAATCCCATACCAGTTTTGTACTATTATTTCATTTTTAAGTAACTCAACACAATATTAATTATCGTTTTGCACATTTACAAGTTCTAAGTAGTACCGTACTATAAAATATTCTCCTGCAACTCACTTTGCTCAGAATTACATTTTTGAGATTTATTCATGTTGAAATATAAAGATCACTTATTCTTACTGCTATTTATATAAAAAATGCCATAATTTACTTATTCATTCTCCTACTGAGAGACATTTAGGATGTTTCCAAGTATTATTACAAGCATTTGCTGTTAGGAATACTATTGTCTACACCTTTGTCTACATATGTGTAGCAGTTTTTCTATGGTGGAATAATTCATCTCAGGATGAAATTTCATAGTCTAAGATATGCACAACCTATATGGCCAAATTGTTCAACATGTATTACATGCCCACCAATGGTATATAAGAATGCCTGTTACATAGAAAAGAGATACCGGTATTTTCAACCTTTTCTCAGAGAGATACTTACCTAATGATGTTTTACTCAGTTTTGAAGTTCAAACTGCTGAGTGTGGACGTGCTGGCCTTTGCCTTCACCTATCCATATGGTTGGCTGGCTTGTTATCATGTTGGTTAAGTTGGGAGCAGTGCTCTGCATTATGTTGTGAAGATCTCAGATGTCATCTTGAAAATGGGGGCATAATCAACTCGTCGTGGTTGCCTGGCAATATTGGTGAATTTATGATTTTCTTAGTTAAACCGTCTGTTTTCATTTTATTAAGTTGACCACAAGTCATTTTTTTAGCATGCAAAGTCCAGAAGGATACAAGCCATACATTGTAAAATGTGTGATTTTCTTCATAATTTCCTGATAATCTATTTTCCTCCTGATTTTAATGCTTTTTATCATTTCTTATGGAATATGTTCCCCTCAAGCAAGTCTTTAAATTATTTCTCTTATTTTCTTCAAAATATAGATTTCTATCTCTCTCTTTTTTTAAAAAAACAATTTATTTTATTGTTTTTGACAGAGAGAGACAGAGAGAAGAGGGCCTAGAGCAGTCTCCATAGTTGTACATCATCAGTTTTCTACATAGTTTTGTTCCACACAGGTGGGTGGGGGTCATGCAGGGTGGGAACTGGGCTGGGGGCCTCCAGCATAGGAAGCACACCCCAGTTCAGCATATGGGTCCCCTCAGGCTGGAGCCAGGATTCGATCCTCAGTCCCTAGGGCTACAAAGCAAGTGCTTAACCCGCTGAGCTGACCCAGCTTTCCCCCTATCTCTTTTTAAAAATCTCCTAAGTTCAGTTAGAACGTCTCTCTAATAACCATTATTTCTATACTTAAATTATTCAAGCATAATCACTGTCAAAATTATAATTATTTTTAGCACACATGATATGACATTTAGAACTAACCTTCTCTCCCACAACAGTAACACCCGTACCTCAAAAGAGGGGCCATGGAAGAAATTATAACAATGGTTTCTAAGGTTTTTTTTAAGACTCAGAATGTGAGATTGAAGTTTTTCCTTACCTTCCTGATATCTGACTTTAGCTAGACACTTAACATTCAGTGCTAGCTTCTATTCAGAGCTTACGTTGCATTGTCATTTACTGTTTACATGAAGTAGATTCTGTTATTACCCTTGTTTTACCAATGAAACATGTCCAGAGATGTTAAGTGACTTGCCAAAAATCACTTAACATGTCCAAAATGGAGCACTTTCACTATCCTACAAAACTTGTCTTTTACATCGCAGTGCAGGGCAGTCATCTTTAACTCCTTTCGTCTTTCATTCTCCACATTCTTTCCATCAGCCAGTTATATCAGCTCTACCTGCAAAATGCATCTATAATCCAAGTGCTTGTCACCACCCTCAACACTACCACCCTGGGCCAAGCCACCATCGTTTCCAACCCGGATTTTCACAGTCACCTTTTATCTGTCCCTCCCTACTTCCACTCTTTCCCCTCTCCTGTAATTTACTCCAAACTTGGCAACCAGAGTGATATTTTTAAAAATAAATCACTCCCTGTCACTCTTCAACTCAAAAACCTTCAATATTTTCCCCCTCACACTTAGAATAAAATCCCTTCTAGGGCCAAGAAGTCCTTACCTGACCTGGGGCTTGCCTACCTCTCCTACTTTACTTCCTTAGATTCTTCCCCTAGTTTACTCTCCGCCGCGGACTCTGGCCACTTTGCTGTTCCTGGGCAATTGCTATTCCCTCCTCCTGCAAAATTCTTTTTCAAGATAGTCACATGGCTCTCACCCTCACAGCATTCAGGTCTCTGCTAAAATGTCACCTGTACTGAGAGCCATTCTGGCTCACTCTATGAAAATCTCATTCAAAACAAAAATTGCATTCTCCTGTCAACCATGTGCAATCCATTTATCTTAGAATGTTGTATATATTTGTTTACTAGTTCCTCTTCCTCTGGTATCTAAGTGCATATTTCAGGCCAGAACCAGAATGTACACACATATATTGGTAAATGTAAACGTGTATATGAATATTGTATATTACATTATACAAATATTTTTCTATAGAACCAACTAAAAGAAAAATCTAGACATCAGGAATTTGAAGCAAAACATCTACCTCACATTCTTTCTGAATCAAACATTCAGGCTATCTGAATCAGTACCCCTTCTCTTGTATACCCCATATATTGTTTTTTCATAAATTATTTGAAGATTGTATAGCTTCTATTTTGATAATTTCTAAAGTTCAAACTACCATATATAAAAATGATGATAGTTACACATGCATTCATTCAGCATCAGTGGAGTCTTTCTGGTCTACCTATCTACCTGTTCATCTATCTATCTTTGTCTGTCCTATCCTCATCTTTACACTCTAATCTTATATCTCCAACTTCTTAGTGATCACGTGCAGTACATTTTAGAGGTCTTGCAACATCAGATTAAAATCAACAATTTCAATGTTAACTATTTCCTAGAGTCTGTTCCTCATCTCCTCTTTATCCCTTATACCAACCCAACCACCAAATCCTGTCACTCTGCCTTCTGCATATCTCTGTGTCTGCCTCTGTCTCTAGACCCACATCTACCACCAGGGCACAGGCTGCCATTATTCTCACATAGGTAAAGCCAAGATTTTCTAAGCTTGTCTCTATGATCTGCTACTTCAGTTCATCACATATGCCACAGCCATCTTCCTGTTGCCACTCCTTTTGCTCAAAAACCTTCAATGTCATACAATTTCCAGGCACATAAAATCAAAATACCTCTACCTGCTGGTGAAGTCCTTTATCTGGCTACACTGTCTTTAGTCATATTATCTCCTTACCTTCTACTAAAGAGCTCTGTTCACTTCTCCTCTAATTTGCTCCTGTTTTTCAACAAATGTAGCATGATTCCCAAATCAAAATCATCTTGACCTTTCAATTATCTTGCTTTTATAACGTTTAGAACAATTTCAAGCTTTACTGATGTCCATTTTATCTAAAGTCTTATAGCACTTACTAACTTTTAAGACTTTCGTAATTATAGTCTTATTTTTCTCTATTTCATTTTTTTGTTGCTATTTCATATGTTAGTCTTCTCCACCCGGTTAGATAGGAATCTACTTTAGCAGAAAAAAACATCTCTTGTACTTGTATATAGCACTGGTATGCAACCACATAGCATACCAGTACTTTTTTTTCCCAGGCAACACTCACACACACACACCAGTTCAAATAAGTCAACATTCTCATCACTTACTCAGAATAAACAAGTTTACATGCCAATTCAAGTAGGGCAAGTGGGAAAGAAACAAAGGAAATGTGATGGCTTCGGTGAAATAAAATTTTCAAGATTGTAATATCTGTATTTTTAATAGTAGTAGTAATAATAATAATAAAGCACTAATTTTTCTATTCCCCACAGTCAGATACAGATTTATAATGAAGTTAATGAACCTTTAAGATCCCTCACTTGTCCTAGGGAACTATAGCACTGTGTTCACGTTTTATAAAATTTGTAAATTTAAGATATTCTACTGTACCCAGTTCAGTTCATTATGATTCACAGCACTGAATTGTCTGTGGGCATTTGCATTCATTATTCCTCTTGTTGGATGGCATTGGAGTGGCCAAGACCTTTTATATTCATAGTTTTTCATGACAAATACTACTAGCATGACTGAGTGAGCATTTTCTAATTATAATTGTTAATCTTTTTATTCTCTCATTATTTTCTTAGTTGCAAAATGATACTGAGTATTCTAAAGGCTAGCTCTAGATTATATCCTGCCCATATGAGAAATAACAGAACCCTGGACAAATAGGGAATGAAATATCAGAAGAGATAAAAACTATCTTTCGTTGAGGACCTACTATGCTCCCATGGTTTACAGAAGTCATCGATCTCTTTGGGTACTGCAACCACCATTTGAGACAGATATTGTTTTCCCATTGACTAGTGAAGAAACTCAATCTCAAAATGTTAAGTAACTTGTGAAAAGTCAAAGAACTAGTAAATATGGATGTGAGTTTAATTTTCCTGAATCAAAGTTCATGATGTTGAATGGAAGCAAATATCAGGAACTAGAGATTGTAACTAAATGGAGGCAGATATGAGTATCCATATTTAAAAACTAACAAAAATCCTCTTCTATCTACATATTTTTCCATGTCATGCTATTGTAAACACAACGTAAGAGTGTTTTTTTTCTTTCTTGTACTTCTCTGTATTTTCTTGACCTATTATTTCAAGATATTCAGAGTAAAGTTACAGTTTGCTTTGTGAAGTTCAGGATTCATAATTTGTCTGCCCCTTAAGAAAAATGTGAAGGAGGAGAAGATGAAAGATCTTAAGGGTTTGGAGTGTGACATGCAAGCTATTTATCTTCAGGTAGTGGAATGTTGTGTTTCTGTCACCCTTGCACTCATGTTTTGCTGGGTGATTCAAGTTGAGATAATAGCCACTCTAAAACAGTAAAAGTGAATTGAAACTTGCTATGTTTAAGTAATTGCTTAATTGTGGCTCCCTGGCATTAAACAGCCTTAAAGAAAACTGTTCTTTTACACACCTATATTTTATTTCAAGTTGACTTTTGATTATGTTGCTCTTGTATTTTCTTAGACACTTTTGTGGCTAGAAAATTGCTCTATCATTGGTTTGGTAAAATGCATACAGAACTTGCTACTCACTAAACACATTATAAGAGAGAGAGAGAGAGATTGTATTGAGTTCCCAGGCATTCATGGAAGGACAGCTGGTTAGGATTAGAAGAACATTCTATGTTCAGCATACAGCTTTCCCACAGTTTCTAGTCCTCTTTACTTTTTTTTTTTTTTTTAATTCTGTAGATGGCATTATCTCCTGTCTACAGTTAGCATTTTTTATATAATCAGAATATTCCACTAAACAATGTTCCAATGCTGAATACGTTAAACATTTCATTGTCCGGGAATCTGCATTTCACCCAGAGCATACATTCACATGATGACTAAACAAATAAAGTAGATTATATCATGCAAAATAATCCCCACCAATAGCTGTAGTGCTGTGATTCACTGGCTCAATGGGCAAGTCAGAGTTTTTGTTGTTGTTGTTGTTTTTGTTGTTGTTTCAAGGTAAGCCAATGTGGTCCTGGGAAGTGCATGAATAGATTGGGTAGAAAATTCTCCTTAGAAAACTTAGTTTTGCAACACAAGTCATGACCACCATGGACAACCATTTTGTGACATCTTGATTGAAATGCTTCAAAAATTTAGGGTGGAACTTGGTCCCTGATCATATCTTCTAGTGCAAACAAGACAGTGCATAGACCGCAAAGAGCAGAAGACAAGTCAAAGACCGCAAAATGTTTAAAGACTATTCTTCATCTACACACTAAACAGTACATTACTGGGAATCACTATTTGTTCCAAATAACTTATGGCCATCTATACAGAACATGCCTTTACCTCCTGATGAAACTATGAGTATTTTGAAAATCGGTGTCCAAGAAAACCATTGTTCTTACAATAATTTAAACTAAGTAAGACCTTGTTTCAGTTCTTGGGAATTTTAAAAGCTTGAGGGATGTACTTATAAATACAGGTGATTGCTTATAAACCTCTGTTAGGACTTTTATTTTTTCACCCATTTAACTGAAAATCATGAGTCAAGAAGTCTGATTTGTATTCCTTACTCTGAGATTAAACTGACTCTGAGATTTGAACAAGTCAGTAACCTATGTAATCCTCACATTCTTTATCTGTAGAGATGAGGCTAAATTACATTGTTTCTAAACGTCCTTCAGCCCCCACTATGCTATGTGCCTAAGTATTTGTTCACTGCTATGCTGTGTTGTAGTGAAAAGGTATAGGACACAGGCTATACTCTCAAAACATACACATTAAACAACAAAAAAGGCAATTTCTTTCATTTAACAAATATTAATTAGTGCATCCTATAGGTTAGGCATTCAGTCACACACTACTAAGATGACTGTGAATGACATTAATGATCAGTGCTGTGGGCATTACAAGGAAGCTGAATCTGGAGTTGTCTAGAAAGTAATTGTGGGTTATTAAATTATGGGTTAATAGTTTCATGCAAAAGTAGACACAGCGCAGGGAAAGAAGAGAATATTGTGAATCCTGGTAAAGGAGGCAGAGAGAGACAACAGAGAGGCTAGTTCAAAAAGGCAGGCGTAAACTCACTTGGCTAAAGTGAAAGGCTGGTTTCAACCCCCAAAACTGTTCATTTACTCATTCCTCTTTCTTCATTCATATATTTAAAAACTATTGGCTGAATACTTATCAAGCCACTGTATATTGAGATACAATGATGGACAGGACTCGTCTCTGCCTTTATCATAAGTAATAATATCATTTATTGAGCTTTCATCTAGCAGTACTGCTATAATCTTTTTATACATTTATTGCTAATTATTACAAAAATACAATTTTCATAGTAGACAAAATTTATAGCAGAGAAATTTGACACTCAGAAATATTTTACACTCATCCCAAGAGGGCGTAACTCTTCCAAGATCATACAGTATGTGAGGGAGTTAGGATTTGAATTCAAATCTCTGTCCTCAGGGTCTGTGTTCTTAACCAGAACAATTCTGCCTTCTATGTATTTGTTAAATATCCTCTAAATATTTTGTTAAATGCTAAGTCATTTTTAGTCATGTAACAATCCCAGCATATGAAATCACAAAGCAATATATATATATAATGTTATATTCAGAACCTCTGTCTATGAGTAAGTCAAAAACCTACATTCCTTTCTCCACTCTGAGATATCCACTTCTTTATTTTACTGTAATTTGGTCTTCTAGTCACTGATACTTGACAGTTGGGGTTGTGGGTGGCTTAGGAGATAGCTAATGAAATGTTGTTCCACTTAATCATCATCCCAAAGACAGGCCCATGTGGCTTAGCCTCATTAACTATTCGACTGTGAAGGCTGTGGGAGGTGTCAACTACACATCAGTTCAATATAATGATGAAAGGTGGAAATTTAAGACATAGTTTATAGTTTTCTTTTCTAGCTGAAATCTAGTAAGTCTTCTCTTGTTCTTCAACTGCCTAGAAAATATAAAGGGATATACATAAAACATGGAAATCATGACATTCGTCCCAGCAGGCCTGCCCTGGAATGGGTAAGAAGGGTTTCTTCACTTATATCCACATGTCCATTAAGGCCCAGGACTAAATTACTTCTAATTTTTAAATTCACAATTTCCCTTCTTTCTGTTCTTTCCAAGTGCTTTTTAGTTTTTTCTTTATCCTTTTTTTCAGGGGTGGGGGAGAAGTAGGATTTCCAAGAAGGTGACCACAACATTCCAAGGAGATGAATGCACCTAGAAAGCTGGTGTATTTGTGTAATCCCAAAGTTGGTCTCCTAAATATTTGGTAGACTGCTTATATCCCTAAGCTGTTATGTTTTCAAGGATTTTTGCAAAAAGGATTTTGCAAATTAAGGGAGAGACCACATTCACCCAAACTTTAGATCGTTACTGTAGTTAACATCTGGGCTGTGTCCTGACGTCAGGGTTGCAGTGATGAAGTCCAGATGTTCTAACTTAGCAATGTTTTTGTGACTCTTAAGCATTTGCTGCCTTTGTTGTTGTTTTTCTCCAGACACTAACTTCATAATACATGACGGTATTAGAGAAGAGGGGAAAATGAAGTTAGCCTATGGCACAGATCCACAGTAACTGCATTCCTCCTCTTTCTAAGTACACTTTCAGGCCATCACAGGATGTGCAGCCCATGGGAAGGCAGGCTTTAGGACCTCCTCAGATAAGGATATTTCTATTCAGTTGCTATTTGCAGTTAAAACAGGTTATGTGGGATGCCGGGAAAGCTCAGCAGATTGAGTGCTTTCTTGGCAACCGTGAGGTCTGAGGATCAAATCCTGGCCCCAGCCCATGCATACCCATATGCTGAAATGCAGTGCAACTGGTAACCATGGGGATGGACCAGCCATGAAGGTTCTCACCTCCTGTGCTGGAGGCCCCCGGTTCGGTTCCCACCCAGCATGTCCCACATCCACCTGTGTGGAATGAAACCATGTCACAACTAATGATGCACAACTATGGAAACTGCTCTGGACCCTCTCCCTTCTCTCTCTCTCTCTCTCTCAGTCTCTCTCTCTCTCTCTTTTTCCCTCTTTCCCTCATCTTCTCTCAAAACAATAAAATAAACTAAAAAAATTAAACAGGTTATATAATTTACTAAGTCTTTTCAGGTTTAATATGATGTCGTAAGGAAACCAGAAGAGGAATAAAATCAGTAAATATTCCAAAAGTTTTATAGTTTTTTTATCTGATTTTAGTCTTCTATATACACATGCATATACAAACATCACACACACACACGTATATTGTTCTAAAAGAAGAGAACTACCACTCACACAAGAGCAACATTAGAGCAGATCCACGTGACAATGAGCATCTAACCAGCTTGAAAAAGACATTATTACTCCCTGACATCCATGCCAAGAAATTAAGAACATCCCCAATAACTATTTCTCCCTTCAAAATCCATTTTAGATATATATGTACTAATTTTTCTAAAATATTTGCATGGTTATTCCTATTTTAACTGATTTCACCTCTTATATTAATGAATAGCATTTCGATACTGTATTAACTTAGTAGAAATAGCTCAGCTTTGTTTAACCTGAAACTATTCTTACAACTTTCTAGGAGTTACCTCAAGGTCTGTTATGTTATTGCAAGTTTTCAAGAATAGATCATATGATAGCTTCCCATTTCCTTCAGTCCTTTACACGACTTCCTGTGAATTTTGTATAGCTTCATTATAATGTATCTTAAGCTGTACATGGTAGTTTTCAGACATGTGGTCTATACAGGGTGGGATTACCTTTCTGGTTTCAATTCTTGATCAAATTTATTATTTTCTATAAATATGTCCTGAGCCTCAATAGAAGAGTGGATTTGGGCCAAGCTCCCCTTCTCACTCCCTCTCTTGTGCTATTACTGTTTGGTCAGAGAACCTAACAAGACAATTGTAATAGGAAATTTCTTTGGAGCATTACATAAAATGTTTGCTCACTTTTCTACATGATGGATCTTCAAATATTTGAAAGCAAGCAAGAAAGATATCCTCTTATCTCTAGGACGTATCTCCTTAATTATTTCAGCATATTCTTACTGGAATGAGTTTCAAGCAGTCTCTTGATACTTTCTAATTTGTTAACAACCCTCTTTAGTAAACAAGATATTCCACATCTTCTCTGAGCAAGATAGGACGTGGTAGAGTTCCTTTCTTCCTTAGTCTGTGTCATGGGACAAAACTAATGTAATGTATAACTGCAATGTGTTTATTCTTTGTCTTTTTATTACCTGTACCATATGGATGGTTCATTTCAGCTTATGATCACTTATAATCAAGAGATCTTTTTAACATGAATTAGAATCCCCAACCGTTTTTCTTGTGCAGCAAAGGTTTATTTATTTATTTATTTATTTTTAACCTAAATACTCGTATAAGGTTGGCATATGTCCCAATTAAATCTTATCTTCTTCATTTTCCATACCCATCTTACCCATCATTCCAGCCTTTTGAGATCATTCTGAATCATTAGCTCTTTATTTCAGCTTTGTGATACCCATAGACTTTATAAGCATGCCACTTAGAACTTTTAATCAAGGACTTTTTATTTAATTTGATCAACATGTCACTTAGGACAAGATCAATGACAAAATAGAGGTCTTGCTCCGGGTCCATATTCACTCAATTATCAAGCTGCTTAAACATCAGTTGTTCAGCCAAAATATGACTCTATCTAATTATTCCAGCACCCACCCAGTAATAAAGGACATACTAAAACTTTGTACAATGCTTTGCTGATAGATAGCAGGAGGCGTGCCATTTCCCTGACCTACTCGTGTAATAGCTCTATAAAATGTAATTGTGTATTACTAAGAATTGCTTTTTCATCTATTCTTGCATGTTTCAATATTTTAACCCAATTATGTTCATTTGCATAGTGTTCTACACGTTAAAAAACACTTCAATATAAATCACCCTTATGGAATTCTTTCAAACAGATTAAGGAAACACGTGTGATTACCACCATTTTAAAGATGAAAAAACTTCAGCTCCGAGAGGTAGCCAGAATCCAGCTCTTATCATTTTAAGCGCAGTCTTCTTTCCATGACACCACACCTGACAGGATTCAATTGCATTCTATTTACATGGTTAGGTGCTCAATGAATCTTTTTTAATGGATGAATAGATTTATGCATGGGTCATGTGAAGTGGTTGAATTAGTCAAGGTTCTTTTTTTTTTTAAGATTTATTTTATTGTTTTTGACAGAGACAGAGGCAGAGATAGACAGAGAGAAGGGGTAGGGCCCAGAGCAGTCTCCATAGTCGTATGTCATCAGTTTTCAACATGGTTTCATTCCACACAGGTGGGTGGGGCCTGGGCAGGGAGGGAACTGGGCTGGGGGCCTCCTGCATGAGAGGCACGCCCCCTCAAGCCAGGAGATAAACCAGGGGGCAAGAACCAAACTGGGGGCTTCCCGCATGGGAAGCACACCCCAGTTTAGCATATGGGTCCACACGGGCCAGGGTCGGGATTTGATCCTCGGTACCCAGGGCTGCAAAGCAAGCTCTTAACCTGCTGAGCCATCCCAGCTTCCCCTGAGCATTATCTTTGATGTCAAGCATTTTCATGGAATCAGGGCAGTCAGCCATAGTAATTAGTTATGAGAAGCAGCATTATGTGTTAATTAAGAGCATGGACCTTGAAGACAGACCTACAGGGCTTGAATCTCATTCTGCCACTTATTATGTGAGTAACTATGGGCAAGTTACCTAAACTCTCTGTGCCTTAATGTCCTCATCTGTAAAATGGGTTTGATATTAAACCATCAATCAAATAAGGTGGTTGTGAGGATTAAATGAGTCACTATAAGCAGTGCACTTAGAAAGCTACCTTGCACGTTGTACATGTTATATAAGTGCTAACAATTACTATAATGGTGTAGAGTGTGTCACTCTTCATAAGGTATGAGTATTATATCTTCTGTGGTCAACCCTGCTGGGCAAAGCATTGGCAGTACTAGCTTTGCAATTGTAATCCTGACCTAGTAACAACTGTGCCAAGTTGCACAAGGAGATAGCAATGTTTGGCAGTGCCTGAAGTTTTCACTGCTAATGGAACAACTGGAACTGACTTTTAGTTGGCATCGAACCAAATAATGAACCCTTGCTATCATGCCAGCAATATTTTTTTATCTCTTGTCTTTCTATTTTCAGTGGTCGTGCATTAAATACTTACAAAAAGCGACTTACTTCCTTCTGGGCCATAGGTGAAACTCCTTACGACGTGGTTAAGGACATGGGATCTGGATGGTACACTTGTTAACAGAGGAGGCTGTTTCTGCTTGTATTGAAGGGAGACACTCAGTCTGGGTTTTGTACGTTAGAGTTTTGCAATCAAGGGTCACTTCTAGGTGGGGCACTGTGCTGACAACGGACAGGAATGAACAGTATTTATGATCTAAATGATGGGCTGCATTGGTCTTATGCACAGCTTTATTTACTCAACAAATGTTGTAAATATGTCTCAGGAACTGTGCTAGAACCAAAGATATAGCCCTGCTCTCTAGAGTATCTCCAGATATTCAAGTAGGACCTCAGATAATGGGATTTTAAAAAATGAGTGAGACATTGGTATGCAAATGAGTGTTGGATGGTGGAATGTGGTCAAGGGGAAAAATGTTGTTTGATGTACTTCTGTAGGTATCTTTATTATGAACACACTCAGAGTCCAGATGGATGTGTGACTGCCATCCATGTACTCTTCAGTCAACAAGACTTCCGAGTAGTCTCCATTTCCAAATGCTTTCTGAGCATCAAATTCTTCTATTTCAGATGAGACACACACACTCTCAGAATGGTGACATATCACTGAGTCTCCTCAACAAAAAATAAAAACACCGCATATGTTGAAATGTTAATATAATAACTTCACTCTACACCCAGAGTATTGCTACCATCATCTCAATGCCTAATTTTCTCTTGGTCAAATCAGTCCTTTATAAATAGTTACCTGGCAATCCCATAGAAAAAGAGTCTCTGATATCAAAAAGGCACGCTTTCAGACTTTTAGAAACAATGCATTTTTCTTTCATTTCTCCAAATGAAAACTATTTCATAAATGATAACATGTCTTTAACCTCAGTTCCTTTCATTTGCCCACTTTGCAAATGGACTCTGAAAATCTCAGTTTTAGGCAAAAGTATTATTGGACTCCTTCAGCCTGCCCCCTTTACCTTCTCTAAGAATTATGTTTTCTCAGGACCATATCTGGTCCAAGCTTTAGACCCTTCCACAGCCTGTTTAAAGTATTATGTAAAGCATTTTAAAATGTTTCCCATCCATCTGATTAAGTTCTGATGCTGTGGGGCTGAGCAGTATCTTAACTTTCATATTTCTCAGGGGGGAAAAAAAAGTTCCTAAGACAATGATTTGGGTGCAAGGAGCTTATTTAGGATGTGATGCCCAGAAGCACAATGAAAGAATGAAGAGGCGAGATCAGTAAGTGAGGAGAGCCAGCAAAGGGGGAATGAACAGATCACAGCTGTGGGTTTTCTGATTACCACCATTGCTGCAAAACCACCCCAAAGCTCAGTGACCTAAGACAACCATGTGTGCTGCTCACAGAATGTGTGTCAGGGGCCTCTGCTCTGCAAGTTCTGGAACCTCAGCTGGAAAGTTGCAAAGGCTGGAGTGACTTCACAGCTGGGAGCTGG
The DNA here is from genome assembly GCA_004027555.1 of Craseonycteris thonglongyai. Classification (NCBI taxonomy): domain Eukaryota; kingdom Metazoa; phylum Chordata; class Mammalia; order Chiroptera; family Craseonycteridae; genus Craseonycteris; species Craseonycteris thonglongyai. The sequence goes on along the minus strand of PVKE010002630.1, from coordinate 18,884 downwards.
AGTTACCTAGAGGTTTCTTCACTCCTGTCTGGTGGTTGACGATTCCAGCTTTAAGCTGACCTCGCTGGGTACCTGTGCATGCATGACCTCTTACTACATTCAACCAGCTCAGCAGGGCAGTCAGACTTCTTACTGAGGCTCCCAACATGAATGACCCAGGGAACAGAGAGAAGCAGCATCACGTGTTCTGATTTAATTTTAGAAGTCACAGACCTGGTCTACTGGTAACAAGTAATAAATCTGCCCTAATGCAGGGGGGAGGGACAGATAGAGCTCAACTCGCCATGGAAGTATGCCAAAGAATTTCCACCTTTTTTTCGAAAAACAAAAATGAAAATATTATTTGTAATGTAGACCAGTGTCTCCTTTCTTGACTGGAATCATCAAAGGGAGGGCAAAGGTATGGGTGGGAATATGAATTAACAGATAATCACCAGATAATACATAACATACAGGTGATAAGAAACAGGTATGCGCAGGTATAAAAGGATCACAGAGGAGAGGCACTTAGCCTGGTCCTAAGGTTCAGAGAGGATGAATTAGTCAATCAGATGAAGAAAGGTTTCAAGTAGAAGGAATTTCAAGTAGAAGAGATTCAAGCAATCACTTGGTATGTGCAGTTTGGAAAGTGGACCGTGGAAAGTGGCAGATGAAAGTGGATACGGAAGGTCATGAAAAGTTTTGAATGTTACATAAACAGGCAGGGACCTTATTTTTAGGCAATAGAGAGTCCTTAAGAGCCATTGTAAGCATACGGGAAGGAGATTATGAAAGCTGAATGAAGGAAGTATAGCTGAGCTAAACAGTAGGGGATGGATTTGAAAAATACTTGGAAAGTAAAGTAATTAATACATGAGGATTAATTAGGTGTGTGGTGGAATACAGATTCCTACCCTGAATGCTTAGAGGAATGGTGATTCCATTGAGATGAAGAATTTTGGAAGAGAAGCAGGTTAGGGAGGAAATAGTGGGCATGAGGTGGCTCTGACCGTCCCAGGGCATGTGGTCAGTGGACCAATCTATGTCTGAGTCTCAACTTCAAAGAGAAGGCAGGGCAGGAGATACCAATAGGGCATCATCAGCAAAGAATGCAAACGTCCAAGAAAAATACATGGAAAGATGAGAGCAGCCCCCAAATACAGATATTTCAAATAATTTGAAGTAGTTCATACCTGATCACTCAATTTTCTTGATGGTGAAGAAGATAAAGTTATCTATTGAGAGAAGGTGGAGCCCAAACTCCGAGAATAATTTGAAAAACAGTAAACAAAGGGCAAGAACACTCAAATATGGATCACAGTTTAAGGAGAAAATAGATTGCTCCTTTTGTACTGTACATTGGTCATGATGTTAGTATGCCTTCTACTTGTACTCTGAAAATCTCACCCTTTGTTTCATTCACTAAGTACGTAAACGCTTTACTAAAAAGATGCTAGGGTAATACTCTTCATTATCTCCCTCATCCTCACAGTTGATTTCAATTTCTTCTGATTTCCATACATATGGAATCATCTAAGCAAGAAAATCATTAGTCATCTTCAATTTTAAGCCTGCACAAATGGAAACACCTACGGTATAATGAAATGGAAAGAGGTTTTTTTTTGTTTTTTTCCTCTTGGTGTTTAGTATTCATTATTCCAAAGCATCTCAACAATCTGTGTGTCAGTCAGAGTTCCCAAAAGATGATAGATACCAGGTTTCTTCTGCAAGCCTTCATTATTATACTTGAGTCTTAACCACAAGGAATTCAGAATATTGCCGCCTGAGGAAAGATGTCGTTCCAAAAGGAATTGGCAGAGGAACAGAATGTGTTGGAAGAACAAGGAGACAAGATGAACTAGCCTTTCTCTCCTATGAGCACATGCTTGCCTTACTCAACAGATACTAACAGTATAATTATTATCATGCCAGGATGCATAGTTGGAGGTTTTTTTACTGTGCAAAAGGACTCCTAGTTAAAAGGGCTGAAAGCCACTGGTTTAGATAATCCTAATCCATGGATAATCTCCCACGTCCCTTGAATGGCTTCAATTGCCTTCCCCCAAGAAAGCTCCCCTCAGAGCTCCTAAAGGTGAGCCAAATGGACAGATCTGAGCTTTACACCTCTTAATGAAGCATGGTAAATGACCAAAAGGCAAGCTGCTAAAAGAGAAATGAATTCAGCCCAGGCTCTCGCTAGTCCAGACTGGCTAATTGGCCCCTGAGAGAGAGTGAGTGGTGTGCTAATGCCTTTTACTTCCTAATAGCGCAGCAGGGTCTTCATGGAAGAACAGCTCACCAAGTGGAGGGTCAGGCAAAGGGGAGGTCCTCAACCAGTAAGTACCCTTTGTTCCTATTGAAAGAACTGGAAGCGTCTTACAGTGTTACTTTGCCATTTAGAGGACTTGGGGTGGGCCAGAGAGGAGTGGGAAAACGGCTTTTCTTGTTTTCTCTGCTCCATTCATTTTACCAAAATATTAGTTTTTCAAATATCTTCCTTTTATGGGGTACAGTTGAACTTGATCCAGAATATAAAGACATACAAAGCAAACTTGTCAGACCTGCGGCCCAAGATGGCTTTGAATGCAGTCCAATACAAATTCGTAAACTTTCTTAAAACATTATAAGATTTTGTTTGTTTGTTTGTTTGTTTGTTTGTTTGTTTTAGCTCATCAGCTTTCATTAGCGTTAGTGTATCTTATGCCTGGCCCAGCACAATTATTCTTCCAATGTGGCCCAGAAAAGTCAAAAGACTGGACACCCCCATACAAAAGGGTATAATGAGTTTGAAAGCCAAAAACCAAGGGAAAAGAAACCAAAGGGAAAAAATGTGCCCCAAATCAGGTTGGGAATTTGAGCATAGGAAACCTTGTATGTGTGTGTGATATTGCCTCCTGCCTGTTCACAGGAAAGCTGTTTACAGTACATATTTGCATATTAATTCCTTCCTAAGTGGCCTTTTTTTTTTTTTTTACTCTTAATTGAAAGCACTTCTCAACTTTTTGGATAATTTCTAAGCATCTGCTTTTATATCAGGTGAGAAGTTCAAAGTGTATGTACAGGAAGGATACAGATTCACAGTTTGACCTCCCAAAGCCCCGTTATTGAAGTTCAGTATTTCTCAACTACACATTGAGTCTATGCAAGAATAACTTAGATGTACAAAATCTCCACTGCTTCTCACCTGCTCTCCAACTACCTCTCTCTCTCCTCATAGGCTAATTCCCTTTTCTCTCAACCCCGCTCTCTCTCTCTCTTTCTTTCTCTCTCTCTGTCTTCTCTCTCCCACTGCCTTTCTTTTTCTTTTTTTTTAAAGATTTATTTTTATTGTTTTTGACAGAGAGAGAGAGAGAGATACAGAGACAGAGAGAAGGGGGAGGGCCCAGAGCAATCTCCATAGTTGCACATCATTGGTTTTTCCACATAGTTCCATTCCACAGGTGGGTGCAGGGCTGCACAGGGCAGCAACTGGGCCGGGGTCTCACCCCAGTGAGAACTGAACTGGGGGCACCCCCCCAGTTCAACATATGGGTCCACTGGGGCAGGGGCCGGGATTTGATCCTTGGTTCCTGGGGCTGCTAAGTGAGCTCTTAACCCACTGAGCCATCCCAGCTTCCCCTCCCTCTGCCTTTCCATCAGAGAGAGCCTAATACTATCCAAAACTATTCATAATTTAACAGTTTGCATACCAAACCACACTCACCTGCTGACAGGTGTGACTGTGACAAACAGCTTAATCTGTCCTGGTGACATGTGACTCTGGGAAAGGTTCAGATTTTACACATTTAGGGATTTTCTCCATCAGAGCAGAGATATTTTCAAATTAAAAGGAATACATATATTTTTATTTGACTAGAAATTGGTATTAATAACTTGGTTATCCAAAGTTTGTTTGTGTGTATGTGTGTGTATGTGTATAAGCTTTATATATGTGAGTATATATACATAAACTTTATATATATGAGTATGTGTGTATAAATATATATGAGGGCTGTCCAGAAAAAATCCAACCATAAACACCTCTATTTTTCATATTATATGACTGGATACTTTTACTTCCCAGATAGTGTGTATGTATGTCTATATCTATATCTATATCTATATCTATATATATATATTCCCCCAAGTGATTATTGCGTCCTCTTCCTCCATCAAACTTAAACACATCTGGAGGAAAACTAGGTGAGCCAGTCCACATGACCGTCCTATGACCGATGAGGGTTGTTTTCATGTTTCTTTGATCTATAAGCCCTTTCTGTACCCTTGAACCTGGTTAGGCCCCTTCTATCTAAAGTTTCTGTGGCTTAGAGGACACTATTATGGGAAAAGAGCAAATCCTGTAGACATGCCCGAGTGTCCAGAGACACCTACTTGAAGTAAGACTTCCACGGTAGGCTATAATTTGTTCCTTGGGAAGTTTCCATATAGGTCTAAGGAAAAAAGTCTCCCTAATCTTGTTCCCATGTGTCTACTGTTCATTTGGAGAGGAATATTATTTATGTTTCACCAGCCCTGCAACCACTTAGATGGCTCTGCCACGGGCAGAGGGCTGAAGGGACGCACTCGTGTTTATCGCTGGCACCAGAACAAGCATTACCAAAATGCAAGTTCTTTGGCCCGCCTCCCAAACTCTGCTTTCTCTCTGACTGACTGCAAGCCACTTTGTAAATTGTTCTGTTGTTTGAAGAGAATATTTCTCTCTGGGCTACAGTTCTGCAGGAGTCAATATTTTAACACTCTTCTTCTTCTGGAAAACTTCCCATTTCTAATACTTCCCCTCGACGGATTCCCCTTTGAAGTCAGAGAGCATATGGCACAGGCCTGAGATTACATATCAGGACTGTTTCCCTCTTGAGGTCGGAGCCTACGTGTGAGTGTGTGTGTGCGTGTGCGTGTGTGTGTGTGTGTGTGTGTGTGTGTGTGTGTGTGTCTGCACTGGTTAATTGCTTCACTGGGTGCCTGGAGTGTGGAGTAACATTGGCCAGCGTCCTGGATTCAGGCCCTGAACATTTCATACTGAGAAAGGAAGGCTTCTCTGCACCTACACATCCAACTCAGATCCCTGAGGAATCATGTGGCAACTGTGTGCTTATGAGCAGTGGAGAGGAGGGAATGACAGAGCCCAGCCTGGTGTGGCCCTGCCTGCCTTCCCCATATCCCCCACCTCAACACCCTGCTTCAGTTATCTTGGACTTTTCATGGTTTCACACACAAATCTTTGTGCCTTTGCCTACACAGCATCTCCCCCCTGGCATATCCAGTGGTTTAACACTATGCAATGTAATGTTAAATCCTTAATTGAGGGCGCCTGCCCAATCATTTGCACATAAAAACTACTCTTGTAGTTGTTTCTTCTCAGTGAGCACTAGATGTGACATTTTGCTAGTGGTTCTTTGTAGGTGAGAGAAGAAATCTATTGCAGTAAGTGTATATACTCAAAATCTGCCTGCCCAATCTTATCCTATGAAGCAGGAAAGAGGACAACCCAGCAGTTGTGTATTCCGAACCAGACTTCCAAATCACACCACCCTGCTTAGTTTTGTTTTGACTTCCCAACCAGACCGCGTGTTCTGAAGGCAGCGACCTGTCTTCACTCCCACATCGCTTGCCTGAGTGCAGTGCACTCGGCAAACTCAGCAAATGCTCACTCCGCTTCTGATTCAGTACGTGCCCCTCCTGAAAGCGCACCTCCAAGAGCATGTACATCACTGGGAGGAATGGGATTTGTGGGATTCCAGGAAATCAGGCTACCTGCAGTTGCTGACTATGTAACCCAGGCCACGGGTCAGCGAGATCTGCCTTGCTTTAGGGCTCCCAGCCAAGAGGACACCTGGGAGCTGAAGTTCATTCTGTCCTCAGACCTCCACGTCCTGGAGGGGGCTGTTCCACCAGAGGAAGCGAGGCCTTTTTCTAACGTGGTAAAAGGTACTGATCCCTCACTAAGCCACACACGTAGTAGGCAGTGTCTCTTAAGAGGGCCCCATTTTCTAATTGACCCAGTGGTTTTGTGAGGGTTAGCCAAGGTTCAGGTATAACAGGGCAAAGAAAGATCAAAATTAGTTTAGAGAGCTGATAGATTTTAGATTTATATTACCAGTATCATAAAGTATATACAGAGATATATTTTTAGATTCCCTTTATATTTTTTAGTGTCCTTCATCTTTTCCTCTTTTTTAATTTTTCAATTACAGTGGACATTCAACATTATTTTATATTAATTTCAGGTATACAACATAATGGCTAGGCATTTGTATAATTTAAGAAGTGACCCCCCCCCTAACTAGTCTAGTACCCACCTGGCACTATACAAAGTGATCACCATATAATTGACTATATTCCCTATGCTTTACTTTACATCCCTACACAGAGGTTTGGGACTAGCCTATTTCATGTCTCCACCCACTCCTACCAGTTTTTATGTGGCTTCTTCTTTATGTTCTTAGTTACAAATCTTCAGTTCAGCTAGATTTCAGATGGTTCTCCAGGTTGATTGTTTTATGATTTAGTTATAATTTTGGTATGTTCACAGGTTTAGATAAGCACAGCATTTATCTTCAGCATCTTGACTGTCTCCTAGAGTCCCTTTAAAAAGATAACATATATCTGTCTACAACATGAATACATATGTTAATATATACATACTTATATGCACATACACAAACAAGCATACAAAGAACTTGATTTGGGATAAAAATGAGGATAGATGCAAACCTAAATGTTTACAAGCATAGAGTTACATAATATTTATTAACTTGCTACAAAGAATGTTAGAATAATGCTTTCACCTATTCATTGATTTATTCTTTCAACATATGTATTAGTTCTCTGTATTTGAAAATGATGGGTTATACTGGGAAGCCGGGATGGCTCAGCAGGTTGGCACTTGCTTTGAAGCCCCCGGGGACTGAGGATCGAATCCTGGCCCCAGCCCTTGTGGACCCATATGCTGAGCTGGGATGTGCTTCCCATGTGGGAGGCCCCCAGTTCAGTTCTCAGCCCCTGGTTTGCACACTGGCTCGAGGGGCCATGCCTCCCATGAGGGAGGCCCCGAGCCCTGTTCCTGTCCTGCGTAGCCCCCTCCCACCTGTCTGGAACAAAACCATGTCGAAAACTGATGATGTAAAGCTATGGAGACTGCTCTGGGCCCTCCCCCTTCTCTCAGTCTGTCTCTGTGTCTCTCTCTCTGACTCTGTCAAAAAATAAAATAAATCTTTAAAGAAAAGAAAAAAAAGAATCAGTTATAACCCCAAAAGAGATGTGTGACTTTGTGTGCTCTCCTCTGAAGACACTACAAATATTTCTTCAGTGTGGCCAAAAAGGCCAAAGTAATGGAAGCCTGAGCAATAGAAAGCGTCGTCCTCCCCTTGTACAATACATGTGCACATACCCCTGGATCACTGCATAGTTTTGTCCACTGTGCTGCTGGCCCTAAGGAGAGCAAGCAAAACTGCAGGGGTTTAGCCCCTTGATATACAAATTAAGTTAAATTCTATGTGAACCAAAAATGCTGTTTATTTTTCAATTTAACATTTGTGGGTGCAATATCCAGTATTGGATTCACATAATTTGTAAACTTTGATTCCACATCTGGCATGTTCAGTAGCTATAAATTGTGCGTATCCCAGCCATCCTTTGGATTCTATCAGTGACTCATCTAAGAAGACATCTTCATCTAGAGTGTACGAGTATAATTGTTCAAACTTATTATTTAAAGAGTTGACTATACTTCACATTTTTCATATTCTGTTTGCATTTTTTTAAGATTTATTTTATTGTTTTCTGAGAGAGAGAGAAGGAAAGAGGGCCCAGAGCAGTCTCCACAGTTGTACGTCATTAGTTGTGGCATTGTTTAATTCCACACAGATGGATACAGGGCCATACAAGGCAGGAACTGAACTTGGGGCCTCCTGCATGGGAGGTGAGAACCTTCATGGCTTTGCCATCCCAGCGGTTACCAGTTGCACTGCAGTTCAGTGTATGGGTTCGTGTGGGCCAGGGCTGGGGATTGAAGTCCAGACCTCATGATTGTGAGACCAGCACCCAATTGCTGAGCTATCCCAGCATCCCCACACTTTTTGTATTCTGTCTTCTTTATATACAGTTTAGTTTCATTATCCACAATGTGAAGAAAATGTGATATATCAAAGAGAAACATTTGTGAGGCATAGTTTTTTTAAATATCGGAGTCCCCGATATTGCTCATTTTTGACCAGTACATATCTACTTTAAATGTTTGTATTTGTGACATTGTGATACATAACAAAAGATATGCTTTCATTTCATTGTGTTACTGGAAACAACTCCTCATCCATTTTCAAGTTCTGGTCCTTTATTTTTTGATTTGCGTGTCTATTTGTTTCTGTGGTTATCATTTCAAAAAATCATCACTTAGCACTTGTTTCAAAGCACAGAGAGGCATAGCTTTTGCTGCTAGTCTTTTAAAAACTAAAGCATTTATACCAGCAATTTGGGTAAATGGTTTTATATTTAGAATATTTTCTTTTTCTTCCCAATTCCATTCTTCATCTCCTAAATCACAATCATTACTACTTGATATAGATATGTCTTGCACGTTTATGAATGCTATGTTGGGTAGGGCTACCTTCACTTGAATTTGAATCTTCTGTTGAATATCAGCCATATGAATTTGTTGAATATCAGTCTTGTTTTTACTCAAATACACCATTTGGCTTTCACTGTCACTTTCATACAGATTCGAAACAAACATCTGAAAGGGATTATTTCTACAGTTCACACTTTAACACTATGTATAATTATTTCTTGATAATATTTGCATTATAACTGCATTCAAAGCAAATGAAATCTGCAGATGTCAATGTTTAAAATGGCTTAAGAAACATATGACATATCTGAGACATCATTGTATGTCAAGCAATTAAGGACTGCTGTATGTGAATAAGATTCAAGTTAGAAGAGACCTTGAAGCCAGCTAAGCCAGTAGACTATTTATTTCACACAGTGAAAATTGAAATTCAAAAATATTCAATGATTTGTATTTCCTTTCTGATTTTAGAAAGGTCAAATTATATTTGGGACCAACCACATCTTCTCTTTCCCCCTGACTCTCCTAAAAGCCAGAAGGAAATAGCTATAGTGGGTTTTTTTTCCAGCACCTAACAGTTCATTTGGGCAAGTAGTAAGTCCTTTTAGAGATAATCTTGTAATACTGATTTCAAATTGTATTTATTTCAACAAATTTATAATAAAAAATGGTAATCATTGCCTTGCACAACATTTATCCTAAATATTCCAAATTTGTTCATTTGGATCCATCTCCAGAACAAGTACAATAAGGTTTACCTGTGTCAGCATTGTAACAGGAATACTGTCAGAGTTTAATAATTTTTTTAAAAGAATTCAAGAATCTGTGGTATAATACACTAAGATGAATTACTATTTTCTTTTTGTTCACTATAAACATTTCTGCAGGTTATTTCATATGTGTATAGAGTAAAGCAACTGTGATATCCTAATTAGTGGGCTAAGGATTTTAAATTTTAACTCTAGTTTTAGCAATCAGTTTACAAAGAAGAGCGGACAGAAGCTTTTAAACACAGTTTCCATTTGTTAAAGTGTAATAACACCATTCATTGGTGTCAATCAACTTGAAATGAGATTATTAAAAAGAATTAAACTAATAAATATAATCCTTGAAATTTATAGAAAATACAAAATCTGTAACCATAAGTGTTGGGAAAGTGAATGGGACTTTAAAAGATTATATGCAAAGAAAGATTTACATACCTTGCTCTGACAATGTTTTATATCACTGAAACAGGGCCATAGATTCTGCCTTCAGCAATCTTTTAATCCTCAAGCAAATTAATGACATCTTTTATTTTACATGGTTTTAAAAGTTTCATGTTCACAGGATGTAATTTTAGATTGGCCATAAATAAATCATTCAGATTTTCAAAAATAGGTTCCATTTTAACTTTAGAAAGTGGATAATATTTTAATTCCTTTTTTTAATATATCGCTTTGCCTTCTGCTTCTTCCTACTTCATACTATTAGTGTTCTGAATAATAAGTACCAAAGGCTCTAGAGTCTAGTCTTCAATCAATCCTTTTGAAAACTCTCAGTTATTTATAGTCCTTTTTTCTTCATTTTGCTTTATGGATGCTTTTAAAGCTGTTAGAAATTAAAGGTCACCAAGGCTGAGTTTGTATGTGGCAATTTGTCCAAATTAACTTGTTGCTGTGACCTGGTGGGTGGTGATGAGCCATCTGGCTTCATTTTTTTTTTTTTTTTTTTAAGGACTATCCTCCAAAGTAGTGATTTCTGAGAGAAGATTTAATTATCCTTCATTTTTAAAAAAAAAAGATTATCTAGCTATCCTATGTGTTAATCTATGGATTAGTTATTATATTTCAGTTTAGAGGGCTCTGTCCTCTACTATCTCAGCTATTTCCGCTGCACAAATTAGTCTCAGAATTGATATTTTTATACACTGATTTAGACTATCACACTGAAGGTAATCTGTCATTTGGCAAAGATGAGTATTGATAAAATTAGAGATATTGGATATATAAATTTCCTTTTGACCTTAAGCCTCGAGGGAAATGCATTTTCCCAAATTAAAAAAAAAATGTTACCTCCATAGACCCAGTTTATAGCTGTCATCCTATTTTGTAAATGTAAATAAGACCACTGTTGTCCTTGGCCCATTAAAGGGCACTTTGTAGTCAAAACAGATATTAAACATTTCATTTTTATCTGTAAAGTTGGAGTAAAAATTAAAGTATTCATATACCATTCCCTTTGACTGCCTCCCTTGCAGCTTCTCATTACTAAATGGACATACTTATTGAAACACAAGCACATAAGCATGTTTTCATTATTAAATGACTGAATAAGACCCTATCTCCACAAAAATGACCAAAAGATAACAGACATTACAAAGAAGTTGGCAGTTAATAAAATTTATTTTATACCTCTATACAACCTAGTTACAACGTCTAAACAACTTGATTTTTCTTTAGGGAAATATCATGCAGCAAATATTAAAAGTATACAAACGACTTTGTTTTTAATGGTATTTTTTGTTGCAATGACTTTGTCAAATCTTACCTTTTCAAATGAATAGACCAGCGTAATGGGTGCTTCCAGTGTACAGTAATCACCTATTGCTCTATCTACATTGTACAAATGACTCAGAGTGCTTCCAGCTCAGCAGTCCTCAGTTGCAGGAGCATGAGGGTGGTGTGGGGGAGCAGGACCCCCATCTACTTGGCCCTTGCGATGGTCCATCCCAGGTGGCCTCACCTCACTGTCTCATGAGCTCCTGACCTTCCTCTACCTTATGGATTCAGACCAATTTTCTGAAGCTGCAAAATGGGTAAAGGCATCCTCCTCTAGGGCAAAGAGCATGGGATTTGGAGTAAATAGTGTTGGGTTTGAATTCTGTCTCAGTAGTTAACAGCTGAATAGCATGGCAAAGGGACTTAACTTTTCTGAATCTCAGTTTTATCATTCACCTCAAAACTAGACACAATAAGATCTGATTTATGGAATGGTAATGACGTTTAAATGAGACAGCTCAGCTAAACTACTGACTGCAGTAGCTGGAACACAGCCAATACTCTGGAAATGAGCATTCTCTTTCCTTTTCTGAATGATGTAGCATAAGAACAAGACCTAATTGATAGAGCTGGTTAAGACTACAAGTCACAGAATTGAGTCTTAACTATCCATTCTCTTACTAAGGATCTGGAAATATTTTCTGGTTTCTCTTCTTTTAAAATTACAGCATTTATAGAATTTATGAAGTGATGGCTAACCAATATGCTGTACACCTGAAACTAATGTAAAATAATATTGAATGTCAACTATAATTGAAAACAAAATAGTCACTGGGATATAAAGTACAGCATAGGGAATATAGCCAATAATATTGTAATAACTATGCACATTGTCACATAGGTCATAGACTTATTGGGGGGTAACTCACTTTGTGGGTTATATAAATGTCTAATAACTATGTTATTTTGTACACCTGAAACTAATATGATACTGTATGTCAACAATAATTGAAAAACAAATTTTTTTTAATTACAAAAACTTACATTATTTACAAATTCATTATCTTGACTTTTGTTTTTGAAGACAAGTCTATTTTCTTTGCCAGGATCCCATGCAAAAACAGACCCACAAAATTCAACTTTTCAGCATTTGTGTGCTTCTTTTTGATTTAGCATGTCTTCAAAATTTAATCTGTACACTCTCCAGTGTTCATTTGACAAATGTAACTTACATGCACCATTGTTTTATTGTAAGTGGAACTTAAGAAAGATGTTTAGAAAAGGAGCAAGCAAAGGTATTCTACCACTTAACAGATGTTCTCCTAGCTACAGTCCTTTGCTCTAAGATGGTAGTGCTAAGAAATATCTCTCTTCACTGTTCATATTATCTTCAGCTTTCCATTTACACAGAACTTTTCCTCATGAGCTACATGTGTTGTCTTAAATGAAGTAAATAGCCAAAATACAAGTGCTAATTAAGGCTGACTTCGGGGTGCTAATTAGAATTAGAGTAGAATGCTTATATAAACAGGAAATAAACTTGAAAGAGACCTGTTCTAAGTAACCCAACTACTTACTAAATGTTTTATTGGAATCTGTATTTGGCTTCAACTAATGGATGAGGGACGAGTATCTAGTTTAAAGTTAATTGCACATTCTTATCTGTTTCTTTTCTTTTCTTTTCTTTCAATTCAAATAAGTTGTGTGAAAAATAACTACAGAATGATCCCAGGTTTTACACTGACTTGAATTTACCCCATTATTTTAAAAAGGAAAAAGACAAACAAAGGAGACATTTACTTGTTATAGCTTGTGAGTGGTTGAGACCACGGCACTTGGTCTTATTATGTTAGCCTCAGAGAGACAATAAACTAAAAGAATTTATCTCCCTGCAACCAGATCTTTAGTTCAAGACACTTCTTATTCTAAGGATTTATGGCACATGAAGGTTGTATTTACTTAATACCGAACAGCTGGATAAAGATGAACAATTCAGGTATATCCAATTATCAAAACATTGCATTGACAAAATATCCAGGTGACAAGTTAAATTATTCCACTTTCCTTCATGTGCTTAAATATTTTAGTGAAACAAAAGCAGTGTGATAGAAGATATGGTACATATTGAGATTACAATACCTTTATTTGAAATTTCTACAGAGTACATTTTTATCCTGTGCACATTCCCCTTTATGGAATATGCACCATGATCTGAACAAAGTATTTTAAAAGTAATATTCAGTCTTTAAAATATCTTATGTTTGAGAAAAAATTAACTGTTAGGAAAAAAACATACTAAAAAACATATTGAAATTTCTCTCAGATAAAAATATGAATATCTAAGGGAGGCGGGGATGGCTCAGCGTTTTGAGAGCTCATCTTGCAGCCACTGGGTCCAAGGATCGAATCCAGGCCCTGGCCCATGCGGACACATATGCTGAACTGGGGTGTGCTCACAGTTAGGTTATCACTGGGGTGTGCCTCCCATGGGAGAAGCCCCCAGCCAGTTCCTGCCCCAGCACAGCCCCACACCCACCTGTGGAATGAAACTATGTAGAAAACTAATGATGTGCAACTATTGAGACTGCTCTGGGCCCTCCCCCTTCTCTCTGTTTCTCTCTGTCTCTCCATCAAAAACAATAAAAATAAATGTTTAAAAAATATATATGAATATCTAAAATAAGGGTAACAATGGTCAAGGGCTATAAACAAAATGTCTACATAGCAGTAATCAAAAGTGTGAATAAATACTGTATTTTTAATATTCCCTTTTGTCTAGCACATACTACTGTTTCTTTCAAAAATATTGTTACTTCTGCAGGGAATACTAACAAACAGAACCAATAAATGGAAAATTTTTATTTCCTATATATTAAAAAAAAAAAGTTCCACTAACACAGACAATATCAGGAGATAAATAGTTGTGTCTAAGAACTCTGTCTAATACAATATGATATTTTTGCAATTACCAAGGCAACATTAATGTCACTTCAAATGAATGTGGGTAAGGAGGGTAGGCAGCCTTTCAGCCACGGATCTCTTCGTATTCTAAGACTCTAGTTGAATCATCAGGTTGGAATATCAAAGAAATAAGAACGACTCCATACTCTGTGTGTGTGACTGACAGTGCTGGAAGAACCCTAAACTGTCCGCACACATAATCCTCCCCCTGCCTTCAGGGTTCATTGGTCAAGGACTATCTATATTGCCCCTCCCTGTAAGCTTGGCTTTTTCCTCCCTTGATGTTGACTTGCTACTGACCTTGTCCTGTGTCTGCTAGCAGATACCAATGGCCAAGTGAAATGGGGTCACCTCTTTATTTAGGAAAACAGCTGTCACCTCACTGATCAAAAAACTAAGAACCCAAGAAGGGCCATTGCGACAGTCTTAGAGTGAACAAAAGTAAACAGTGTGGGCTAAATTGGACGTGCCAGATGTTCAGGGATCCGTGGGTTATTTACATTTTCTGGAGACACCAACAGCTGGATACAGCAACCTATAAAAAAATCCATGACTTGCCTTTGTAACAAAGACACAACCAAGCTTATCTACATAGGGAAACATTATAGCTTGAAGTTCATACTTTTGTAGAAAACTTTCAAGGTAAAGATTCAAAAATTCCATTTGCAAACAATTACAGGACAAGACATTTTAAATTACTTGAGCAGAGTGATGTATTCAATAATGTATGCTGCCTAACCTTGGACAAGTTGTGTCTCCATCTTCTCATCTGTTAAATAAGGAGAACAGTTATATTGGACAAGATAACCGCTGCCCTATCTCCCTGCTCTAACAATCTTTGATTTTATATACAAGATTATGAAGAACCATGGACTGACTAATAAAAGTGAAAGAAATTTCCAAGTCTTTACTTATCTGTGTTTTCTATAAGGAACATGTATTCCTTTTGTAAATTAGGAAGTAATAACTGATCCGTGTTCTTTTTTGAATTTTAAAAACATAGGAATAGCAACTCTATAAATATCATCTCATTTAACAAATGAGGTCACAGGAGAGTTAGAGTTAGAAGATTAAGTAATTTATCCTGAAATACATAGTAATCAATTGCAACTCTAGGATCCTGATCAAATTCCTTTGATCGCAGGGCTAGTGCTCTTTGGTGATCAATACGTGTGTGTTTGTCAGTGACCCACCATTGTCTTCTCCACATCACAGGCAAATACCTAAAACCCTTTGGCATGGGTATTTCTTCTATCTGTGGATCAAGGACAACTTTATATACCTTCCACTGAGGCAGCCCGTCTCCCCTAAACTCCCCAAGTGTCAAAACCTAAAAGAGGAGTGACTGTAGCTCTCCTACGTGCATTGCAACCCAGTTTTGCTTTTCAAGTTACCAGGATCATGAGACGAACACAATGATTTTTAAGTTTTTAATAAAACAGTAAACTAGAAAAAGCAAGTTGTTGCATGAGTCTGATTAGGACTTCCAAGGTGTTCTTGACTCTTGGCTGTGACCCTTTGTGGTGCGTTCTCTGTTTCACACCAGCAGAGACTGAATATAGTATTTTTGAACTTATCCTATAATCACTATTTACTGGATAAGGGTGCAGGAAATGGTTTATTGGCTAGTATTAGTAAAACATCAAAGTCCTTTCTTAGAAAGCAGTGCTGTTTCCCGCCGGTTTGGTGTGCATGAAATCAGTGAACCTAATAAAGCAGGGAAGGCTCATTAGGAAGAGCAACAAAGTTCTGTGTCCTTTACGAGCAGGCAGCCACCACAGAGGAGATCAAAGCCTACATCTATGGTGTCTGTACATCTGTTTTCTTTTTATCCAACATGTTATTTGGTTAGTTGTTTGGCAACATCAAAGCTTTTGGCCATTAGGTTCTTTGGTCCACTTGGGACCAAATTCATTTTACTAATCCATGTGGTCTAAGATGTCAATGTTCCCAATAACTGCAGGTCAACAACTGGAGTGGAATAAACACTTCCAAAATTTATCACTAGATTTTAGGGGCCAGGTTCTCTTCACCAGTCTGCAGGTAGAGAACTTCTTATCTCACATATTTTGTGAAGTTATCCACTTTCACTAAGGAAATGTCATGTAAACACATAAAATTTAGAATTCAGGAGAAAGAATTCTCATTCATTCTCTCTCTCTCTCTCTCTCTCTCTCTCTCTCTCTCTCTCTCTCTCTCTCTCTCTCTCTCTCTTGCTTTCTCCCTCATTTAATCAACAGCTTTGTTGATGCATAATTCACATACTACAATTCACCCATTTAAAGTCTACAGTTCAATAATTCAATAATTTTTAGTAGATTCGGCTTTGTGGATGCATAATTTGCATACTACAATCCATCCATTTAAAGTCTACAATTTAATAATTCAACACTTTTTAGTATGTCCTGAGTTAAACAACTTTGGAACATTCATCACGCCCAAAAAAGAAACCCTGTCCCCATTAGCAATCACTCCATTTTCCCCCTATCCCCTCCCCCATCACCATGCCCCAGTCCTAGGCAAACACTAATCTACTTTCTGTCTCTATGGATTTGCCTATTCTGAATATTTTATGTAAATGGAATCATACAATACGTGGTTCTTTATTACTGACTTTTTTCACTTAGTGTAATGTTTTAAAGGTTCATAATGTTGTGGCATGTGTTAGTACTTTATTTCTTTTTATTGCCAAATAATATTTCATTGTACCATATGTATCTTCCACATTTTATTTACTTGCTTATAAGTTGATATACACTTGAGTTGTTTCTACTTTTGGTTATTATGAGTAATGCGGTTATGAGCATTCATATACAAGACGTTGTGTGTACATATATTTCCATTTCTCTTGAGTATATACTTAGGAGTGGCATTGCTGGGTCATATAGTAACTCTATGTTTTACCTTTTGAGGAACTGCCAGGCTATTTTCCAAAGCAGTTGTACCATTTTCCATTCTCACCAGCAATGGATAAGAGTTGCAATTTATTTATATCCTCACCAATTCTTGTTACAGTCTGACTTTTTGAGTATGGCCATCCTATCAGGTGTGATATGGCTATCTTTTTGTGATTTTGATTTGTATCTTCCATTTCTATATTCATGGCTAATGATGGTAAGCATCGTTTCATAATTTTTGGTGATTTTTATGTCTTCCCTGAAGAGATGTGAATCTGCATCCTTTCTCTATTTTCAATTGGGTTATTTCTTATTATTATTGAGCTATGAGTTTAGTATATTCTAGACACAAATTACTTATTAAATACATAATTTGCATAATTTTCTTTTTTTTTTTTTTTTACTTTTACTTAGATGTTCTCTTGTAATTGTGTATTATTTCCTGTTTATACAAATAGGGAATTCCTTAAAAAGGAGTCACAGTAGAGAAAGTAAAACATATTTAGAACCATCTCCTTGCCAAACATATAAACTCAAAGAGAAAAAAGAAAAACCTAATGATAATATTATAACAAGTAGTTAATAAGTAAAATTACTATAACCACTTCAATTTTGTTTCAACAATAATAACTATGCATGTTTGTATATAGATTTAGAGTTTACAAAGTATATTCTTATAATCTTTCAAACAACTCCATGAAATACTACAGTTATTCCAGTTACTAATGAAAAAATGGAGAAGGGAAAAGGGTGTAGACATTCAATGAAGTACCTTGTCACACTTAAGACTTAAGTTCAGCCTGAACACTAATGAAATAAATGCCAAAATGTTCAGGCAATAATTCATTCAATGAAATACAAAAACCATCAAACCAGTTGTGTAAAATGATATTTTTTTTTACAATTTATCTTTTTGGATGTGATGCTTAAATGTGAGATGAGAAGTAAGTCAATTGCCTATGTAATAATAAATTAGCCATAGTTATAAATTCCATGATATGAAACATCTAAAAATTTAATTTATCTTCTATTATATCTTGCAACACATAAACGTATCCTCCTGAGAGTATGCATTGAGGAACTCGGTATGACCACAGAGCCTATATCTTCTATATTATTTCTAACAATGATATACATACTCAAGAAATTAATATGTGCTATCTTGCCATTACTTACTGTGTGGTATTGGGCAAAACACAAACTTCTCCTAGCCTCAGTTACATGATCTAGGAAATCCACTAAGATTCCTATTTCCAACCATTTAGTCCTATAGATTTCTGCCACATAATCTCTGAGATAGTTTGGGTTAAGATTTAAATAAAAGGGGTGAGGGACATAAGAGAAGATGTGGCCTCATGGTATCTGAATAGGAGAAAAGAAGCAATAATGGTATGTAATTCGGGTCTTGTTGACTAATTACCATGTGAAACTATATGTAGAACTAGGATGAGCTGTTTTTATTAATATTATCATTAAAGTAAGCAGGCAACTTAGACTAAGTTCAGTAATCAGTCCCATTCTCATCCCCCATAGTCTGCACTGAGTACTAGTGAACTATTTCTCATTGGTGACCGGTTTTTTGCACAGTTGTTTATGGAGATTACCACCTTCCAGTATCTGTTCATGGGTATCCAAGACTTTGATGTAAACCACTTCAGAAAAGCTCAGAATCTATTAAGGTCTATACCCAGGACAGTCTACTAAAGTAGACCAGAACCTTCTCTCAGATCCAATTACAACCATGTTCCAAAGTTGCCAAAGAACCAAGGGGACCCAAAGTTACACTTGTGACAGAAAATCAGAGTAGAATTATTTGGCATATATCAGTACAAGGTTGAGAAATCCGAGGCTAAACCTTTGCTAGAGGAAATATTTCAGAGACAGAAGAGGCCCCTGTGTGCTAGAGCTCACAGGACAACTATGGGGAGAAGGAACCCTTAGGCAGCCTCAGGATATCGGTAGGTACAGTTGGGTAGAGGGACAGGGCAAAGTGAGCAAGAGAAT